>JAJHUR010077069.1:0-17027 GCA_027495735.1 Lutjanus campechanus | reverse complement strand
AAGAGACAGGTGTGTGTGTGTGTGTGTGTGTGTGTGTGTGTGTGTGTGTGTTGTGCTGCAGGCTGCTGGACTAGTGTGAAACAATAGGACACGAACACACACATGCGGAGGAAGTGAAGATTCCTGCATTCCTGCACTGCGGCTGCCCAGCTGTGCCACACACACACACACACACACACACACACACACACACACACACACACACCAAGGTCTGGCCAGAGGAAATTGCTGCTGTCACCACATTTATCACCGTTAAGTACACGAGTCTTTTATTTTAATACATTAGAAGTGAGTGAATACATACACAGAACACAACTTAATATGACTTAAGTCACGATGAAGCTTGTGTTACTTTTATGAATGCACATGAGGCATCAAACCAAACTAATTACTCTTGTAAAAATCTGGAATAAATAAGATTTCAATTAAGATTAAGGGGATTTGAATATGATATTTTTTGACAAAAAAAGTGAACAGGCGTACAGGAAGATGAGTAGCATTGCTTGTCCCTTACGTAAAAGTCCAAAAATACCCAGATGGCTGGGATGTTTCTAAAACACACACCGCTGCTGAAATTGATTTTGTCATTAACTGATCTATATCCCCGCCGAAGGCCGTCGTCTGCCTGCACTTCCTCAATCCACAGCCACAAGCACACTGTCACCTTGAGAGAATGAACCAGTCATCCTATTTAAACAACAGAAGTTACGTCACATCCTGCGTATTGGTAAATACTTGGCCTTCAGTGAAGGTGGCTATTACAGAAGTACCCCTGGAGCAGGTTTTCCTGCCTGTGAAGCAACATTATTAACCTGATACTGGCAACTATTGAAGCTCTTTTGAAGCAGTTTAAATGACAAAGGGGAACTGCAAAAGAACAGTGTTGTCGCCTCTTCACTCCGCCCGCATAAAGTGACAAATCAATACAGTATTGTATCTTTAAAGGGATAGTTTGGATTATTTTAAGTGTGTTGTATGCAGGATTTATCCATGGTCAGTGTATTTGCTACAGTAGATGCTGGTCGACACGCCCCCAGTTTGGAGAAGCAGACAGGTGCACCAGAACAGGAGCTATAACTGGTCAGGGTCAGCAACAAAACCTATTTTAGCCACTTAAAAAATAAATCATTATCAGTTTAAGTATATGGTATATTTAGAATATTTACTCTGCTTTACCAACAGGAAACCACCAGTATAAACGGCAAATATTGTTCTCTTGAAACCAACAAAACTCCAAAGCCAAAATCTGTAATTTTGCCTTGCAGAACACAGGAGTTGCTGGTTTGCTAGTTGTTAGTTAGATTGTGTTATTACGACGTCTGTGTTTTAAAAGGATAGTCCATATTCACTGTAGTCACACAATAACACAAACACACTGACAGATTGTGTCAGCAGTAGACTCGCAACCACTGTTTTCTGCAAGGTAAAATTACTGATTTCACCTATGGAGTTTGGTTGGTATTTGGCTTATAAAAATAATGGTTTCCCATAAGAAAAAGCAGTGTCATGGCAAGGTAAAGCAGTGAAAATATTCAACACATAGCGTGTACTTCAACTGAAATGGATTCTTTTTAGGCGGACCTTTTTCAAGTGGCTAGAAAAACTTTCCTTGCAGACCCTGTCCACAGCAGTTCATTTATTATCTTCCATGCTGGTGCTCCTCTCTGCTTCTCCTAACTGCCACGCACTGCAGCAAATACAATATATCGATAAGTACCTCATACAAGCCACATGAAATAATTCAAACTATATCCTAAACATCAGTGAGCGAGGTGGCTTTTTGTAGAAAGCTGGTCTCATCAACATCAGATATTTATCTTTTTCGGTCTGTTTGGTTTCCTTTGGTTTAAAGCATCACACACCAGTCATATTAGTAAGCAAAGGTGTACAGTTTACTGTCATCACGTTGCAGGAATTCTAAAGTGTGAATGATTTTAACTATTGCGTTGGACTTGTGTTTCAAGCCAAACAGGAGGGAAGCAGCCTAACGTGGGTTTCAAACTGGAAAATCATTAGTGATTTCCAATAATGATTTGTGCTCAGGAGTAGTAAATGGCCTGTGAACATGTTTACACTGTCCAATGAGAAGTCAGACTGCTCAGCTGGTAATGTCAAGTCATTTCAGGATCATTCTGGGAGAAATTTCAATTAGGAGCTGATATTTTTTGTCTTAATTTGTAAAATGAAATTGTGATTTACATTAATAATCAATGGATTATTTTCATTATCTATTCATATCCTGATTATTTTAAGGATTCATTGATTAATTGTTTAGTCTATAAAATGTCAAAAAAAAAGTGTAAAATTAAAATTAAAATAAAATAAAAAATCATCACAATTTCCAACAGTGATGTCTTGGAATTGCTTCTTTTGTCCAAACAACTGTCCAAAACCCAAAGAATCTTCATTTACTATTAAAATGACAAAGAAAAGCAGCAAGTTCTCACATTTAAGATTAGCAAAACAGATGGCAACTAGTTTTCACGCAATCAACTCATCAGCTCTAAGTCAATTAGTACAATGAGAAATACAGTGCAAAGCATATTAAACAGCCCAAAACACTGTATTTCACTTTTTGTTTAGTAAACAGCCTCAGGGGTGTCTCACCCCGACTTCAGGACAGACTAAAGAATTTCATTAGTCGGAGTTTAAATGGAGAATTTTGGTGCTACTGAATGGTTAAAGCTTAAAAATATGGCTACTTCTCTTGCAAAAATAGAAGATACTGGTTAACTGTACCCTCCAAGCACCTTCCTTGGATGATCGAGCCTGTGATCCGTTGGACAGGAGGCCAGTCTCTATCAGCCAATCCCCCTTCAGTTTCAAACTGACAGAGACAAAGAGGCAGGACTACAAACAGAGGAGAAAACAAGCTCCACACTTTGTTTCCTGCTCAAACATTCCTATCCAAGCCACAGATTTTCACACAGCCGTAGAACCAAATATAGTCATCAATGAGGTTTACCGAGTGCCCTGGTGCTTCAGAGCACATCCTTTAATCCAGAGGTTTCAGGTTAGAGCCCCCTGAGTGTCCTTCGGCAAAACTGATACTATAACTAGAGCATAAGCTACATAATTTTACTGTCTGCGCTATGTCAGCTTTATGAAGGGATGCATAGACTGTCTGCAAAACTGAGTAGTTCTTACTAATAATCCTGTCATGATTATATACAATAGATTAAAGTTTTTTTTTTGTTCCTTACAATAGTTTTAACATGAGTGCACATTAATCAGCTGTACACTGTGTGTGACAGGTCCAGCAGGCGAGCTAGCTCTGAGTTGCGGGCCTGCTGGAGAGATCCTGGCTGCAAGACCCCCAGTATGTGTCTGCAACCAGGCAAGATACTGGACTTAAATTAGAAACAAACTAGATTAGCTGCAGCAGGGAGAGATACAATATGCAAAACACAAAAAAGGGAAAAATAATGATGATTTATGGCAGGGCTGTGCAATATATCAATATTATATTGAGGCTAAATATAGCTTGGTTTTGGATATAATTATATGGTGATATAGCACAGGTGCTTCCTGATTTTAAAGGGCGCTTTACCGTAAAGTGATTTCATTTTCTGAACTAATCAGACTGCTCTATTATTTGCTTTCATCCACTTAATCGTTATATCCACATTACTGCTTATTTATCAATAGTCTCACTGTGTGAAAAACAAAGAAGCAAAGCTGGGGAGTGCTGCACAGGGTCATGATGATAAAATGGATGGCAGTCTGGAACGATTCAAGGCATTCTGTTAATAAATTTAAAAATCCTTTATTCAGTCATGGATACACCAACGCGTTTCGACTCTGGTTGACTCATCAGTAAGTTGGGAAGTCAGTGTTTGTTTTATTTTATCTCACTGAGTTAATATGTTGTGAAATCACCGACAGTCATTCCTACAATACTGATGCAACATCGATATACGAGATCATCATATGTTTTACAGCTACAACAATTAACAGGTTATGAAACTATTATTCAGTTAACTGTCAGTTGGTTGATTTGACTGTTTTTTTTAAGAAGTCAAAAATCAATATTGAGGTATTTGGTCAAAAATATACTATAAAGATCCTCATGTTTGCACATTTTGAAAATATATAGAATGTTATTTTAGACAAAATGTTTACAGCAAGATTAGAGCCCAATATTGGACTGATGTGGGCCTATATATATAAAACGATATGAAACCTTTTACGGCACATAATGCAGAAAATGATACTTGGACTGATTTAGTTTTAGCAGCAATCGACTGATGCTGATGTACTGATGTATATTTAGCTATTTACTTTATTTCTATTTAGCCTATTCTTTATTTTTTTTACTTTATTGTTCCTTTCTGCAAATGGTTGATGATGTATGTGTTAAATTTTTGAACAGGTTAAATAAAGTATACAATATTCTTTATTATAGTTATTTGTTTAAGAAAGCAGCCTTCTGAGTACCTATATCATAAAGGTGCAAAATCGGTGCAGCTGCATAGAAAAGATCTATTTTTATTCCAGCTCAAAAATTCAGCCTCTGTATCGGTAATCAATGCATTTTACCCCTCTAAAATAGGTACTGGTCTTAAAAATCCCATATCAGTCAGACTCTAACTGAGATATTTATTGTGTATTGTGGAGTAGCCTAAAAATTTTGAGCTATTATTTATAAGCCATATCGCCCAGCCCTAAATGATGGTGGATGTACTTTAGGAAATAACAAGAAAAACTAAAAAAAAAGGCTTTATAGTTTCCTTTGGAAATAATGGCAGCTATGCGTTCAAAATCTTTCACGCCTCCAGTCATTGGGAAACATTTATATTCCTTTAATTACCACAAAGAGCCTGGAGGTTAACCAAATATCATCTAGCCTTTTTAAAGTGTTTAATGAATCTCCAGACTGCCAGAAGCCTCTCCCTCACGCAGCGCTGAAATTAAATTCCTCAACACAGTGACTGCAACACAAACAACTACACAGCTAAACACAGTGGATGTTTAACTTGCATAACCTGACTGAAATCAACCAGGTAAGACTGAAACCAAATCATGTCTCCAAAAACCATCAAGAATGAGGCATCAGTAAGATCTCATGAGTTGTTTTTCATACTCAATAATGTGCAAGACCTGAACTTTGTGGTATTTTCTTTATCTGATATGGTGTGATGGTGTTAACAGTGTTCTAAAGGGACTTTAACCCATCCTGCATGATCCAATTTGTTTTTATGCTCTGCAGCACTTCTGAGCTGTTTTCTGACACTATAAATTTTGCATGCCATGTCACAGCCTTGCTGTGCATCTATGTTGTATTCTACTGAATTCGGTTATATGATTATGACTGCAATGATTGTATTCAACATGTAATAAACACAGTAATAGCCAATGTAACTGTGCTGGAGTTGGTTGTAATTCAGGAACTTCATTTCCTTCTGGATGCAGGCTGTCTGCTCCCAGCACAGGCCCCTGGTGAAGTGCAGGACCAGAGATAACAGCTATAACGCCACATAAATCTGACAGTCTACACAGAAAGGAGCATCCCAGTTCCTTGATAACGCCGATAACTGGTTCATACTAGTGTTAAAACGTGAATAAAAGCAATCAAAT
This sequence comes from Lutjanus campechanus, assembly GCA_027495735.1. Lineage (NCBI taxonomy): Eukaryota > Metazoa > Chordata > Actinopteri > Lutjaniformes > Lutjanidae > Lutjanus > Lutjanus campechanus. The sequence continues at coordinate 11,450 of JAJHUR010077069.1, read as the reverse complement.
ATGTTGATCTTATGGTTGTTGTTGTTGAAGCTTGTTCAGCGCTGAGCGCTTTTAGCCAAACTGCATTTCCAGGCAGGCAGCTGTCAGTCCCTGTCACCGCAAAACGGAGACAGTTTTAACTAGTTCAGCAAAAGCTCTCCCATAATACGGTTAATGGTGAGACTATTATCCCGTCTGTGCTTCAGTTTGTGTTCCTTTACAAGTACCAAAACGCTGCTTGTTGTCATTTTGTCACAATGTTCCCACGAAACAGCTAAAAGCCTGGTTAGCTTCTAGATGCTATCGGGGTTAGCTGCGTCCGTTCTCGGACAGCTAACAGTTAGCGGCTAGACGTCTATTATCGGACACGTCTCAGTCAATCGTTCATCGTTAATGCCGATGGTTACTAATCGTCATAATATCTAGACCACAGTTTACAGCGTGTAAACAAGCATGTAGGCGCAATACGTTAAATTTGTTTAAGACTTTGTCAATATGATTTCTGCTCGACAAAACCAGATTTGTGCACCCGAGCTCCAAATGCATGTTTACAGACACCGTTAGCTACTGTGAATAATTTCTCGGCACCTCAGAACTGTAACTATTAATGAGCATTTCTCAAACGTCACCTAGGATGTCCACAATGTCTTCAAACAGTCAGGGAGCAAGGCCAAAACAATCACAGTCAATAAACAGCCGTAGCCGTGTCCGACAATGGAATCGGATGCCTGAGTAACGCTAGCAAATTACTGCATCATTCAACATCAACGCGAAGAAAACACTTAAATCAGAAACGGGCTAAGGGAAGCTACATAATCTGTTTCCTGCTGTTTGTGACAACACTGTTGAGCTACAAAAGAAACCCATTCATGTCGAACCAGTCCGTGTCCGATAATGGACCTCTGTGGTTGCTTCCCTCACTGCAGTTTTACCTTGTACACATCTCCGTATGTGCCGCTTCCTATCCTCTGGATCAGCTCGAAATCCTCCTGCGGATTCCGCCGGGACAGGTCGACACTGGAGTTCATCATGTCCACTGCCGATTACGGCGCCGAACGCGCACGGTTGACGAACTCCAACAATGTACGAAAACAGATATTTTAAGAAAAACATACGGCGTCAGAAAATCCCAGCCCGAATCCAATGTAGCTCCAACATGGCTTCCACTGCGCATTGAGCATGCGCAATGGACATCATGGCGTACCCTCTCCATAGAGTCTGATCCATGGATGGATCAGGGAGACGGAGCTGCTGGATTTAAGATTGCGACTCGTTTCGTGACATAAGAGTGAGGATAAAATAAACAAAAAAGAAAAAATAGTCACTTGTTAATTCATTTGTGCATTAAAATGCTAAAAAGGCCAGAGAAAACACCCTTCACCTGTTTTCCCCAAACCTATATTGAATTCACTTTATCAGTTCCAGCACTATTGGATCAATACAGTGAACGTGCAGCCAGCCATGTTTTCTGATCTGCACTGGCAGCAAAAACATGGGAAGTTCACAGTTAAGAGGGAAATGAATGAAAACAATAAGCCCCGTGGCCTTCTCTGACCCAGCAATATAAAACTGGGCTAAGCAGGGCTAAACAGTGGCAGATGGCAACAATGTGATTCAGCCTATATGGGGTCTGTGTTACAGGCAAAACAAAAGTCCCATAACAGAAAACTTTAAACTGTTCAGTCCACTCACATGATATGGCTGGTATTATGCCACATTTTCTTACTGTCAGATAGGGCTGGGTGATATGGCTTTTAAATAATATCTCAATATGTTTAAGCTATATAGTGATACATAACATATTTATCTCAATGTACATACTTTCTCTAAAATAACATACCATACCAAACATTATGTACAAACATACTGGAAAAGTAATGTTGCACTTAAATATATTTTTTCAGTTCGACTCTCCTAAATTCCCTCTGCTTAAACAGTCTAAATTGAAACTTTTTAAAATAATAAGACATAACCAATGAATGGCATAATTAACCTAATAATAAAATGACAATCATCTAAAAACAATGTAAAAACCACATAAATATGGAATGATAGCAGGGTCTTTTAATAAAATTTATAATTTTTTTTCACATTTATGTTATATAAATGATCACAGGGCCAGATTTGGCCCACAGGCTGCCAATGGAACAGAACTAGAATCTAGAATATGATGCATTGCTGCAGATTAAATTATCCAACAGTACATAAAGTAGAGGTGGACGAAGGACAAAATCAAATATCAGGATATTTTTTGAATATTTCAACAGTATTGAATAGGTGACTATTTGGGCTTTCCCTAAATGAGAACACAATGAGATTTATGATAAATAATCATCTGTAATGTCCGTGGATGTTCTCATTCGTCCAGGTCATTGTAATCCAAAGAAAGATTAAATCGAAAGCAACTGGACTTGTTCAAAAGCCTTCATCTGTAATGTGGATCTAATGACTAAGTGTTTACATACAGATAACAGAACAGCTAAAACAGTCTGGTAAGTTCAGAAAATTACATCACTTTATTGTAATGCAACCTTTAAAACCAAGAAAAGACAGCAGTTTTGCCATATCATGATATCAATATAATATCAATATATTGTCCAGCTCTGGTGTCGACAAAAGACCAACAGTGTGATATAAGTTATTCTTCTGTGTTACAGACCTCAAATCTATTAACACACCGTTGAGCTACATCATTGCACTGACATGTACCTTCTTTAGCAAGAGCATTGTGGGCACTGTAGTTTATTTTGAGTCAATCTCACGTACACAGTCTTGGTCACATAAATACTCACAACAGTACTAAAAATGTACAAAATAGAAGCTGAAAATGGTCCCCAACAAACATGCCATTTACTCCTGTTTCAGTAACATTTGCTGGAGACTTCAGTGCCATTTCAGTAGCCCTTTTTAATCGGTGAAACTATATATTTATGAACCACTTTATGAGATTTATATTTTCAGTAGGAACCGGTGGGTCTGGGGCTGAGTGCCAAAGACAGTTTTAAGAAGTACAAAGAACATAACTCCAGTAGAACATGTCTGGGCTGATTCTGTGAAAGCACAATCCAAGACTTAACGCCACAAGTCAGGTTCTCTGAACTGCAGTAAAGATGATTTAATTGCAATTAAATATAGGATAAGAATACAGATAAAGGATTTAACTCTGGAATGGCAACATTTCCAATCCACAGGTCACACAACTCAAAATTCAACATTGTTTCAAAAAAATATTTTTACATATTATTTGCAGGGAAAAAATAGTGTGCCATTTCAACATATTTTTCATACAAAGTAACAAAGAACAGTAACTAATTACTTTGAAATGTAACTTCTGCCAACACTGATCAAGTGTCCATCTTGACATATTTATGGATGAGTCCATCTATCAGGCCTAAGCTGACTCTGAAAGTTGCCTGGTGCTTCAGAGAGGAGAGAGAAGGAGACACACTGCGTTGTAGCCCAGACTGACAGCCCATTTCATGGGTAGGTTGGGAATTGTTCCCCTGGTGGATTTGGAGAGTCTGCTGCTTTGTGGAAGACAGAGAAGGAGATGGGCAGTCTTCTTTTGTCCCAGTTTGAGGCTTTGTTTCCTGGTTACACGTTGGTCCAGTGTCTTTCTGTGCCAGGAGCTTTTTCAGCTGACAGGATAACTGAGGACTCAGGAGTAGAACCAGGGTCCCACCAACACACAGGACTCTAGACACAGAAATAAATAATTAATTGTGGTATATATTTTCATGCTTAATGAAAAACAAATCACAATAGTCCCATTGACAAATTAAAGGGAGTTTTACTTTAAAATTAACATGAAGAAATGTAATATCTACATTTGCATACAGTTTAGGATCCTCTCTGAGGTCCAACTTGACTCATGGGCTAAGAATGCTGCACAATAAGTGAACACACGCACAAATACACACAAGTATCATTTTCTGATTCACTAAACAAATCTAAAATAAACAATGCAAACGGACACACAGAGGCACAAACCTCTCCATCTCAGCGAGGATGAGTGGCAGGTTGGCAGCCATGTTTGTTTTGGTGCCAAACTTCCTGCCAAATGGGAGGTCACAGACTACAGCTTGTACACTGGCGCTGGGCAGAGGCAGCGCTGCGCACACAGAGGAGGACACACAAGCCAAGAGGTAATTTAATACATGACAGCGGGATCCACTCTCACCTCCCACTCACTGACTCCCGTCCAAAACACGCCGCTCTGGATCCCCAGTGTGAACTAATAATAAAGGTTCAGCTTCTAAAAGCAGTATCATTAGAATTATGGATTAAGCAAAAAGGCTTAATCACCTGAGATTCATTATTTAATTTAATGACTAATGACTTTAATGACTCCATTTGTAACAATGTTACAATATTGCTGACATGCTTTAAAGCTGTCTCTACATTTATGTGAGTTTTTTAGGGCAGATTTTTCTTCTTAAACAAGAAGGCAATGCATTTTTCTGAGTGAATGTATTTCATATAGCAAAAGTATAAATGTGTGTACAAACTACTGTATAGTGAAACAGTAACTGGCATGTTTAATAAAACTCTTGAAAATGGCATGCATATGATGATCAAAGAGTATTAGTATTTTGCATTTTGTGAATCAAGTTGAAATATTCCAAATTAAACTGAAATATCATCTCAAATTTATTTGAACTTTTCCTCCTCCCCTCTACTTTAGTGTCAACATTTTGACTTTATTTTGGACATTTCAACTTTATTCTCATGAATGCATAATTTAATTAAAAAAAATCTTCCTCCTCTCCTTTTCCTTGATGTTGCCCACTCCGTTGTATAATTATTTTGGGAACACAGGAATGTTTTTAGCATCTATTGTTAAAATATTGTAGTTTTGACCTTTTGACCATTTACTACAGTATGATACACACAACTTGTCAATAAAAATCCTACCAAGAAATTGATTTTACTGAGGCATCTACTGTGTCTCTCTGGTTATGAACTTTAGTTGAAAGCCAAAAATGCAAAAGGTTTAATGATGAACATTCAACATTATTCCAGCAATCATGTTGTGCAGGCTTCCTACCCATACATGACGCTTTCAGCAGGTGTATCCTGTTTCCCAGCTCTGCAAACTCTACGTTCTCATTGGCCTTCTGCAGTTGTCCATCTTCAATGTCCACACCGAGGAAACGAACAGCCTGAGGATCCCAGTGAGAATGACAGATCAGATTATAATAGAGATGTTCCAGTTCCACACAGCAGTATATACTTGATACTTTTAATCTTTATACGTATTTTCTAAAAACAAAACCTCTGAGTCCATAGATGATTTGTCAGATGAAAGGTAATCAATAAACAAAATTGAATAAGTCATAACAAATGGCACTTAGGAAATAACTAGGAAATATGACAATTAAGACTACTAGTGCATATGTAAACAATATTATTTGCATTAATATATGATACATGTGAAACAAACAACAGGCCAACAACTGTGTAAAATGTGTGGATGTAGTGTTCCAAATGTTTTGTGTATTTTGTCCACTTCCCAAACTTTTTTTTTTAAGTAAAAAGTTTACTTTTCACACATTTCAAATATACAGGAGCTGTGTGCAGATTTCTGTCCTGACCTTGTGTTCCTGTGCTGCTTCTATTAAGATGGTTCCTACCCCACACATTGGGTCGACCACACAGGAGCCTGGCTGGGAAACAGGAGATAACATTGAATACGAACACTTGGTCAACTGCACACAGCGTGACAGTGACTGAAGGCAATATTACATCACAGCCTGACCAGTGTGCATGCAAATGCTTCAGCACACAGACTGGCAAGTTATAGACGACAGACAGAAAAGCTAAAAGTTTCAAAATGAGGACTCGCTAGTCAAACTTAAAAAGTCTAAACCAGCCTTGCTTTTTTTTAACGTGATTGGTAGAACAAACAAAACTCAATATGGCAGGTAACCTCTCCACAACAAAAAATGAAATGAGGGCCCTTGCTTGCATTATTTATTAATAATGCCTCCTGATTTACATATATAAACAAAGGGGTGCACATAACAAAGTAGTTCCTTCACAGATACAGAATATAGCAGCAGGCACCCAGCACCTGTGTATGTTCATACCTGTATCTGAGCTAATGAGCCCATAGCCCAGGCTACAGTAGACCTCAGTCCTGTGGTTCTGATGTAGCTCCGGTTAGCCAGAGGTAACCTGAAGGAAAGAGACAGAGAGCAATAATTTATGACTGCTTAATGAATTGGCTCTGTTCAAAGCCTGCTCCTTTGATGCACCCTCCAAGAAGACAACACACAGTCATTAGTAAGTACGTGTTAGATAGAGAATGTAACCTTGTTAGTGGAATCCCCAGCAGGAAGAGGTCGTCACTTAAATAAACAGTTATCTGTAAAAAAGAGCAAGAGACTAATGAGGTTTCATTTTAAAGGAAAGGCAACACCATTATCCAGAGAAGATGTATTTACTAAAACATAATATATAAAAACACACAGAACATTGGGCCTCATTCACTAACAGTTCTTCAGAAGAAATGTCTTTTTAAAACTTACTCATGCAGTTTTAACAAAGATTCTGGCATTCACCAATATTTTCTTATGTGGGATTACTTCTTACGTCAGAACAGAATCTAAAATCGCTCAAGAGCACACTTAAGGGATTCATGATTATAGGATCACAGGTACAAACAATTCTGAGCACAGAATTTCAGAACATCTTAGTGAGTCTGAGTTAGGCTTTTCTTAGGACCTTTCTTAAAAACAAATTTAAGAAAAAAAAAACTTAGGAAGGCATTGCTGAATGAGGTCCATTATCTTTTTAATTGCAAAGGCACAAATCAATACAACCAGGATGATATTTAACAGTAAAGAAGTTTACCTCCAGATGTGGATTCTTCAGGTCAGACTTCCAGCCCAGCACTCTGCTCACAGTTGCTGCGATCAGTTTGCTCACCTCCTATATGACATAAAATATGCAAACAGACAATATTCCTCTGAACATTACATACAGTTATTAATCGAACTGAATATGAATATGGAGCCTGTTTCTATGTATACGGGGGAATAAAAAATTCTAATGAAAGCATTGAAGAATGCCACAAAAGTTCTTAAATTGTTTATACGCATAATTTAGGATCAAATCTGTTTGAACAAACGATTATGCATGAGGCCCGTTACTTCTAACTTTACACTGCTTTGTTGTGTGCATTTTAACTTCCGCTACCTGTGTGCTCAAGTATCGGGACAGAGACCCAGTACACTTGGAGCTGATCCTAAAAGAGATGGGGTCAGGAACAGTCTCTAGTTTGACCCTGCTGGGTTGCAGTGGTATCATATCTCTTCCTCCAGTAGTCTTCACTTCAACACATGGAGCCAAACATGAGGAGACAGAAGGAAATGAAGAAATTAAAACAGAAGTCAACCTTCCAAGTTGAAATAAAAACAACAACAACAAAAAAGATCTATCTTATTACCATTTTCCAGACTTTCTTCAGCAGAGTTGTCCTCCATGTCATCTATCTCTCTGCTGCTACTTTCCACATTGAGGTCTTGTGCTGGTGTTTGGTGCTCTGTTCCTGATGTCACTCCTTGGTTACCATTTTCCCTATGACTGCTTAACTCCATTCCTCTCTCTTCCTCTCCTTTAGATTTCTTCTCTTCCTCTACATTCTTCTGACTACTAGAATGCTGAGTTGCACCCTTCCTCTCCTCCTCTTCTTCTTCTTCTTCTTCTTCATCCTCCCTCTTTCTCTTCTTTTCCAGTGTCTGTGATCCATTTTGTTGACCACTTCTCTGACGCCCATTCCTACTCTCTTCCCCCCTCTGTCCTCCTGTAGTTTTTCTAGACTGCACACTGCACTTCGCCTCCTCTTTGCTCCTGCTCTCCTCCTCAGTCTCTGTTGTCACTCCCACAGCAGTGCTTGTGGCATTGACAGTAGACCACCTGCCTTCCAGCTCCCCCTGCAGGCGGCTCCATGTCATTAGAACACAGATCCACTGATTGCGGTCGTCCAGCACTCTGAACCGCAGCTTAGCGGCTGCCTGTTCTATGAATATTAGAGAAAACCATTTAAAAAAATTGTAATTAGGAACTGTAATTCGGAATGGGTTTGTTTTGCTATGGAATTTTTGTTTTAGTGATCAATATTATGATGCCATTTTTGTGAATTTTGGACTTTGACTTGACATTTACCACATCTTTCCAATTGTACAAGTACAACAGGCCTTCCAAGTTGATTTGAGGATAATTAAATTAAAATTAACATGGATTAATATACTTTTAAGGTACACAAGAACTGAAAGACAGATCTACAATTTCAATTACAATTACATATATTTTAATGATTTATTTTGATTTGATGCGCTGGTACCTGGGCTGATGTGGGCAGACAGTTGCAGAGGATAGTCATGTTTCAACAGGAGGAAGAGTCTCTCTGCAGCCTTGAGCTCACTGACTCTGTCGATCCCCGCAGAGGAGCTGAACAGCACTTTACCTGGCATCTGACGCACCTGGACACACACAACAAAAAGTCAAAAAGTCAGTGTTTGCAGACTTCACCCTGTGGCCAAAAGGGTCATAAAACAATCCTGTATTTAATGCCTCTTGTCTTGTCTGCCAGTATCTTGCTGAAAGATCCTTACAGGACCAATGTGTAGGATTTAGTGACTACTGTAAAACTATGGTGGTGCAACAAGATGACCTGCATGAAAAGGGACTTGCACCCTCTGTAGATATAAACAGTTCATCTTAAGGTTATGATAACACAACAGTTGTTATTTTCAAGTGATTATAAACTCATGAAGCATGCTTATGAATGTTCTAATCCCTATCTGCCATATTCTGCCAGTACATCCCCATAAATCTTGCACACTGTATCTTTAAACAAAACATCAAAATCTGATCTGGCATATTAGCCAGTATTTCAAGTTTTTCTACAGTGTTGTATAGCTGATGGGGTCCACCTCACCGGAAACAAAAACCACTTCATAGCACATCATAAAAAATCTTCAAAGAAAGTAGCAGGGCTGCTAAGCAACCTACAGGGGGACCATGTGCTTTTTTTTTTTTAACATAAACAGATAACATATATTCTTTTGGCAATGATTGTTCTTATTTGATTAGTAAAGATTTGCGCTGAGGCAGGATATTTATATTTTACAGCTAAATTGCAAACTTTAATATCAAATGATAGTAAAAGAATATCATATAATAGTAAAATTTGAAAAGTAAGCTTTGTTGAGAATTAAATAATTACAAATATCAGCTGTTACTAAATCGAGCAGCAATGTTAATTATAACAGCGTTTGAGCTGCTTAAAGCTCATAATAGACCTTCAAAGTCATGAAATAGTGGGATAACATGGCTGTTAGTCTTTGACCTGAATGGAACCTTAATTCGTGTCATTGGTAACATTTGTGTCTAACCTCAAAATGGCTGTTATGAAAAAGGTGTGTAAAGATGCACACGTTAGCTCAACTACAAAATCTGGACATATGTACCACAATAAGCTAATTTAGGATTTTTAGGCAACATCTGACAACACATTTCAAACGGGTTCAAACAAGTACAAAACAAAGGGCCTATAAATGTCAAAGTTCTGTCTATCAAAAAATGTTATAAATCTATGCAACTTTGTGGCGCACAGGTTTTTGAACTCGTACGAAAAAGAAACACTCACATCTTCCGCTCCCAGCTTCTTCTTCACCTCGTCCATTAAGAAATGCTCCATGCCGTTACCGGCAGTGCAAAAATAGCGAACTAAAGTCTCCTCACTTCTCGGTTCAGCCATTCTGTTGTCCAATAAATTCGGCGTCAACAAACGCTTATATCTGCTATTAGAAGTTTGCCATATCTCTTATTTAACGGTGTAAGCCGCCATATTGGCTTTCTTGTTTACATGGGAAACGGAACTGCGTCATCACGCTGCAGGGACTAGTCTCAGACAGCAGGGGTCTCTCTTACACAGTGGAAATAGTGACTGATGCAACAAACTAAAACTCGGTTTTACAAACAGAAACATTATGCATAATAATCGTAACATTTATCTCAGTATGAATTTAATAATAATCAACTCAGACTTGTTCATATAACTTTTGTTTGGTGTCAAATTTGGTGTTGATTTGGTGATTACTACATTGATTAAAGAAGGAGCTGATGCCTCTGCCAAATGCCTCTGAGCATACATGAGGTATTCACAAATACTTTCAAGAAGACAACAACAAACTGCAAATGTGCATACACATACACACATTTAACACTCATCTGCCTCTGCTGCAGTGTATCAGGCCTGCCTGGAGGTAGCTCTGAACAGGTGTTCTTCCAGAGCCAGGGGCGGAGCTAGAGGGGAGGCCGGGGTGGCACCAAGTGGCACTGGACCCCCCTGAAATCTGATTGGACAGCCCAGGTGCCACCCCAAATGATTGATATGTCACGGCATCTCACGTCTGGCCCAAAGGAGCCAGTTGCATGAAATCGGTGACACTATTGACTGCTAAGTCCCTCCTGTACAGTAGTTGGCGCTATGTACCACAAAGAGTTGTAATCCACCTTACGAGGAGAAGAAGAAAAATCTTCGCCTTGATCCAGATTTGAACCTGAACACATCATCCGAAGCATGGACTCCTAATGACACGAATGACACCAAAATTAGATCAGTGAGTAAACGACCAACGAAATGAGGTTGATGGCATGATGTTTTACTCCGCAGCCACCACATTAATGCGTACTGATGCATTTCACGCAACACATCAGATTTTGTTACACAGTAACATCAACTGATTGGCTGCTCAACCGTAAGGCTCAGAGTAGAGTATTATAGAGGTATTAATTATTTAGGCAGAAAATGTAATGTGAGCAGGCTGAGTTTTTTTTGAGGACTCTTGGCAGGGGTGAGTTTTGGCTCTGAGGGCTGCTGTTTTTGACCAGGGCGAATTCTGGCAAAAACAACGTCATGCAGGCTGATTTCTCCTCCCAGGGGCGAGTTCTGGCCACGACGGCCGGCGTTTTGGGTGAGTTGAAATTTTGGCCAAAACGACAGCCTACAGTCTACGTTTTTTTCGGTTTTTGAGTTTTGGCTGCAGTTTTTCACCAGGGCGAATTCTGGCCAAAAGGACAGCCGGCGGGATGATGTCTCCTCCCAGGGGTGAGTTCTGGCCCCGACGGCCGGCGTTTTGGGTGAGTTGAAATTTTGGCCAAAACGACAGCCCGCGGGTCTACGTTTTTTTCACCAGCCAAAATGAAAAAAGGGCTGCAGTTTTTCACCAGGGCGAATTCTGGCCAAAAGGACAGCCGGCGGGATGATGTCTCCTCCCAGGGGTGAGTTCTGGCCCCGACGGCCGGCGTTTTGGGTGAGTTGAAATTTTGGCCAAAACGACAGCCCGCGGGTCTACGTTTTTTTCACCAGCCAAAATGAAAAAAGGGCTGCAGTTTTTCACCAGGGCGAATTCTGGCCAAAAGGACAGCCGGCGGGATGATGTCTCGTCCCAGGGGCTGTC
>JAJHUR010077068.1:0-11283 GCA_027495735.1 Lutjanus campechanus | reverse complement strand
ATATATATATTAGGAGTGTAACGGTATTTGTATCCGGTCACGGGTCGGTACACAAAGTCACACGACGAATACATGAGTGAGTTAAAAAAAAAAAAAGGCAAAGTTTTCCCACACAACCGATTTATACAAAGCTGGCGGGTCTTCCAACTCCACACGCTGCATCGCTCATCGTTTGTTTTCGTTTGTAATATCTTCTTCGTTTGTTGTTGTTTGTACCTGCTTCTTCTTCTTCTTCTTCTGTGGTAATAGCGGTCGCTGGCAGCTTTTAGGCTCATTACTGCCACCTAGATTGGAGTCAGGACAGTTGCTACTTGACTACCTCAGTATAGCACTACTGTTTTTTTTTTTTCTTTTCCTCTGTATGAACAGAATGAATGTTAAGAGAGCCCTCCAAATACATTTCTTTTATGTTTTATTCTATTTATGTTTTTACTTTTACAACAGGAGATGGTGTAAAGTTTTGCAGTCAGTTGTGGTCTGCTCAAAATAAACGAAAAAAGATAGTCTTGTACATGTGTGAGCTTTTGTTACTTTTTCCCCACTGTACCGAAAACGTACCGAACCGTGACCCCCACACCGAGGCATGTACCGAACCGTGACTTTTGTGTACCGTTACACCCCTAATATATTTATATATATATACATATATATATAATCTCTTTTTGTACATCAAAGAGATATATATATATATAATATATTAATCTCTGATAACATATGGTCATTTTATGATTTTCTACAGTAAATCTATTACTTCTTTCAGTGCACTGCTTAAAGAAGCTGGAAGGACTCAGAAAAGGACTGAAAAATGTAAATTTAAACTTAATTACACAAAATCTTCAACTGATTTCAAGAAGCATGTTGACCTCTGTTGCTGAAAGTAGGCCGAACTACTAAGTAGACCTTCAAAGTAACATCCCTTTCATTTATTTTGATTACATAAAAAAGTTGAAAAAATTTAATATTTCAAAAAAATATCAAATCAAGTATCAAGTATGATGAACCACAAAACTCCCAGGCATTGACTAACTAGCTAACTGGCTGACATACAGTAGTAACCTCGTGTTACTTCTAACCTGCTGTGTGGATCCAGAATAAATTAGATGAGAAAAACAGGAGCTGCAGCGGCTCTGTCCTGCTCATTATATGTTTTAGTGAAGCACCAGTGACCCCAACCAAACTAATTTAACAAGATGTGTTACACTTGCCAGACCCATTAATTACTGCTCATCTTCAAAGCCTTTTCTCTTGTAAAAAAAAGATATCATGGTTTTATTAATTTGTGTAGCCATCATGAGCAAATTTTATTGACAGGGTTTAGACAATTTGATACATTAAAAACTCTGTTATCATTATATTTTATTTTTTAGGTATAGCTATCCCATTTCAGCTAACAATATTGACTTTCTGATGAAATATCCTTTGTTTCAAAAGTAACTGTGAATTTTGATAGTAAGACTGTCACTTTCATTGCAAACTGCATAATACATGTCATGGTAAATGCATAGTTTGCATTATCAGTGTTCTAAAAAGCAAAATCTTTAGCTGATTAAGAAAGTATTTTGGGAGTTGACTGTTTCAGCACACAGGCTTCTATTTTAAAAAGATACTCCACTTTTCAACACACTTTCCTAGATTCTCTTTGTTTTAAAGAACTTTTGAAGCCAAAAAAAAAAAAAAAAGTTACTCAAATGATGGAATGTTGGAATGGTGATGTTACAGCACAGAGGTCGCCTTGGAACTTAGTGTGAGTATAAACTGAGGCTCTGCCATCGATCAGCACAACTTCCACATTCCCCCGGAGGAGACGTGAGACCGGTGACAGGGTCTCTGCTGTCGGTCTGCAGTAGCCAGGGAGAGCCTTTGAGCTAAAAAGCTCACAGCTGATCTGGTGATCTGCGTCCACCCTGCCAGCGCACAGGCCATCGCTGAATGTCACTGACCAGCTGCCTCGGTGAGAAACCAAAGCTGCTCTATTTCAGTTGTCCACCAGCAGACAGGCTTCATTGGGCGCCATCCAGAGGATCTGAGGCCATCATGTCCTCCAGAGGTACGTCGTGGTAGGTGGCTGGTGGAGGCCCCTGTCTCTTTTTGTCCACATCATTTTCAAAGGTTGGGGGAGCAAATATTGATGAAAATAATTTCCTGTTCCATCAGTGACATGTTTAAAGATTCACTGCCTTTTACTGGTTTATAAAAAGTTTATTAATGGATTAATTGGATTGAGGTTAAGAGACCGTCTTGGAACTTAATGTGAGTGTAATACAAGACAATACAGCACCTCATCAAACATTATCAGACACCTGACAACACACCTGGATGGTGAGTCACTTTGTAAGTTAATGTGAAAGTTAATGTTAGCACCTGTGGACACTTAGCAAACATGTTTGTCTCAGTATGATCAGCTGATATTTTGAAAAGTTGCCTGAGTGTTTGTTTGTTTGGCACATGGTGCATAGAGAATGCTGTTTTGCCGTGACTGTAAAATAATTTAATCTTCTCCTGTTTTGCACGGAGGGATGACGGCGGCTTATTAGTCTTCTCCTGCTCTTTCATTGTCTTTTATCTGTGGGATGTCTCCATGTTTCTGTGACTCAATCTGTACCGAGTGTTTTGTGATTGATATCAGGTCATTTGGTTGTGCGCTCCGCTCTCTGTCCTTTCTGTTGGCACATGGAGAGCTGCGTTTTTGCTCCTCTGCTCTTCGCTGGACAGTGCGTAACTTTCGTCTGCGTTTTCTCAGCACAGTCGGCTTTTTTTGTTCCCAGCCTTCATCCCCTCACGGAGAATGTTAGATATTCTACTGTACTGCGTGACTGAGGTGCATATGAGGCTCTATGATGCATCATTGCGCATGACACTGTGGCTGGACATGATTTCATACTGCACTGCAACAGCATCAAACACCAAACAACTAATCAATGCTGATACCGTGTGCTAATAGAACAAGGTGTGATAATAATACAGTTCATGCTTTGAATTTCTTAGAGGAATTATTATCCACATTTGTTGTCATGTGACCATAAATTTAGGAGGCAGCCGTCATTTCCACCTGGCTGCGATGGATAGATACAAAGCAAATTTATCCTGGTCTAAAAATGTGAATTATACATTTTGGTGATTTGCCAATGTATAAAACTACTTAAGTCATTTAGCTAACAATTAGCCTGTATTGCTAAGTTAAACAGTTTTTACAAATATCCGCGCCCGTGCTCATCTGAGATGGACTGACGCTGATTGTTTTCACAAATCATGGATGTCATGTCCTCCAGGCTAAAGAGGAGAAGGACCATCCAGACTTTTCCCCATGCTAAGGTCAAAAGACAGCAACTGTGATGGTATGGGGGTGTGTTAGTGCCCATGGCATCATGGGTAAGTGTCACATCTGTGAAGGCACCGTTAATGCTGAAAGGTGCATGCAGGTTTTTGAGCGACACGTTGCAATCCAGACAACGTCTTTTTCGAGACGTCCCTGCTTATTTCAGCAAGTCAATGTTAAGACACACTGTGCACATGTTCCAGCAGAGTGGTTTTGTAATGAAAGAGTTCAGGTACTAGACTGACCTGCCTGCAGTCCAGACCTGTCTCCCATTGAAAATGTGTGGTGCATTATGCAGCACAAAATATGACCACAGAGACCCCGGACTGTTGAGCAGCTGAAGTCGTACATCAAGCAAGAATGAGAAAGAATTTCACTTTCAAAACTTCAACAATTATTGTCCTCAGTCCCCAAACACTGACTGAGCGTCCAAACATTTTTGGAAAGAATGAGTGTATACTGTATTTACAAAGTTGATCGGTTTGAACATGAAGTATTTTGTCTTTATACTGTATTCAATGAAATATAGGTTGAAATTTATACTTTACACAATGTCCCAACTCTTTTGGAAGAGGGGTTGTACCAGGTCATGGACCACTCATCTACAAATTGTGACAGTTTGAAAGAGACTTCAAGTCGTCATTTGTGGATTTTCAGTAACCTGGAGGCTCTCTAAATTACAATAGATCAGATTCCCTCAAATGTATTGATCCACGTTGTGGCTTGGGAATTACAAACTATATATGTGTGTCTGAGATCAGGCAGTTTACAATAACTCTGGGATTGTCTTAGAAAGTGAGGTTGGGGAAAGTAAGAGAGAAAGATATGCCTCCCTCCTTCAATAACTAATGTTAAATTGCTCTTTAGCTCGGTGCAGAACCCACAACAGCCCCACTGGATCAATATTGCTGTGTTGGTCGGCTTCCAGTGACAATTCCCCTGTGCTCTGGTCTACCAACTGTTGCTAAAGTTATTTGCAGTGAACTTACCTGGATGATTAAAAGTTAGTCCCTCACACACACACACACACACACAAAAACACAAACACACACACACATTTGTACTTCTATCCTTGTGAGGACCCTCACTGACATAATGCACTTCCCCTGCCCCCTACCCTAACCCAGGTCTCAAACGTAACTTTGGTATCTGGGCCCTGTTTTTTCCATGCTTTTGTGTCTAAGTGACTAATAGTTACATGCATTTTTGAAACTGGTCCAGTATTGAGCGAGGGCGCTGTGGCCAGGAGAAATTAAAGTGAGCTGCCATGTACTGACAGGCTCAGATTGTTATTGTAACTGTCTGACAACATCATGAAAAGGATCCCCGAGAGTTAACGGTGTCTAATCATCATTATTAATAAATGGTAAATTGATGGTTAATTAACAGTTATTTCACTGTTAAACATTAACATAATGTTCATATGTGCTTTATAAACCATTTATGAAGCAACTGTGAACATTTGAGTAGACTTTTAAGATAAAGACTCAAAAATAAGATTGTTACTTATTTAAGTTTACATGCGTAACGAGGGATGCACAATATGGATTCTTTTAAGCTGATACTGAAAAGTCAGTCAGTCAAACCTGCTTCTCATAGTTTATACCAATAAGCAGTAGCACGGAATATATTTTAAAAAATTAAAAATTTAGAAGAGGTTGACACATCTGGCTGTGATGCACGTACACAGCAACATTCTGGATACTTAATATAGTATATAAATATTACAATTTGTGCAACAATAACTGTTACCCAGAAATTCCATGAGGTGCGGTACATCTGCACCACAGTTCTGATCCATCCTCACACGGCTGCAAGCCCCACCAGCAGCGTTTCAGAAGCGTTTCAGCAGCGGAGTGTTTTGCCCACCTGATTATGTTTACTTGCTTAGATTTTGTTGGTTAGATTCTCTTTCCTTTTTTTTATATTTTTGTATGCACGGGGTCTTTTATTGTGAAAATTAACCGGATTCTCCCTGCCTTTTCTGTGTCTGACTTCCTGCCCTTTCGATCTGCTCTGTGCTAATTGACACGGCATCCATCAAAAATAGAATTGGCACGTATTTGAAGTGGAGCAGAGTGGAGAGTCGCTTCTGGGACGCGCTTCTGGTGAAATCACAAGAATTGTGTCAGATCGCAGGTTAGTTTACTACTTGAGTCAGACATAGTTTGAATTATGGTTGAGCTAAGGGGAGCTCAGCTCCCCTGAAAAGAACATGAGCTCCCTTGAAAGTTTACTTTGATACATGTAGGGGGAGCTCTAAAACATTGTTCATTTATAGTGTTACTGATTATATTTTATTTTCATATAATTTCTCTTTCTTATATTTTCTTTGAACAGCACAAAAGTCTCTTTATTTGTAGTTGAAAAACAAGTTAGCTAAACAAGCTAAACAATGTTTAACAAATGGTCAGCTTTATTGTTTTACGATGCGATGTGTGATTCTTGAAGGACTGTGAATGAGAAGCAGAAAAGCGCTGCCTGTGTCCCCCATGATTTTGTGATTTTTATTTATTTTATTTTTGTTCTGATTATTCTTAGCCTTATGTTGTTGTTATGTGGCATCTATAAAATGTTATTGACAG
The DNA here is from genome assembly GCA_027495735.1 of Lutjanus campechanus. Classification (NCBI taxonomy): domain Eukaryota; kingdom Metazoa; phylum Chordata; class Actinopteri; order Lutjaniformes; family Lutjanidae; genus Lutjanus; species Lutjanus campechanus. Next base: position 5,382 of record JAJHUR010077068.1, on the reverse strand, counting down.
TATTAAATCTGTGTAGCAGTGACAGTAGAATGTTTTTCGCAGTAATCCCGCAATTGCCCACAATGCTGCACACTTCCACAAATGCATGTGTATGTGACACATTTTAGTAGCGGCGTGCACCAGGAAACAGGGCTCCCCTGAAAGTCACTGTGTGATTCAAACCCTGTAATCAGAATGTAATTGCATTTGTCTCAAGCATCTCTCATTTCATTGTTTGTGAAATAAATATTAACTATCAATTTGCCATTTATTAATAAAGGTTATTATAAAGTGTTACCCAAACAAACAAAGACACCAAAGTCACGCAATGACACAAACAAACTAACTGATCAAGGCAGTGATAATAGCTTGTTAAAATGACTGTTTTTACAGAATACAGCTTAGTGATTATGAACAGAAGTGATATAACAGGTGTTTCTGGTCAAAGAAAAATTTGAAATTTCTTGCTCAGTGCTGGATGTTTTTTCAAAAACTGTTAATCTCATTTGGAAATTAAACACAAAAGTGTGGAAAAAGAGTCCAGATTGAAAAATACCCAAGTCTGAACCCTCCAACAGCCGGTTGAAGGTCTGTCTGGCCAAAATGTCCTCGCTTTCCAAAAATGACCTCACTCCCAGCCTCTAAAACTCAAACTGCTTCTCACAAAGATCACATAAACACAATCAAATCATATTTCCATCTGTTTCTATCCTCCTCCACACATATTCTCTGTAATGTCGTGTCACACACACACACATTCACTTACTTAGTTTGCACACAGATTCTGTCAGCCAGTGATCTCTCGGTGCAGGGGTTGTTGTGGAGAACAAATGCATGTGGCTGCTGTTGCTGTGTGTGGGAGAGGCAAGTAAAACGAACATCTGTTATGTTGCTGTATAATCAGCATAGCGGCGTGGGCGGCGGATATGAGAAAACTTCGGAGGAGAACGATACTGGGACTCAACGTGTTCCATCACATCCACGGGGCCGTCGCTGAGCTTTATGACTGTTATCACACAAATGGGGGCACGTAAGGAGGTGGGACTCACTTTATGAGTGATAAGAGAGCGCCGGCTCACTGAAAAACAGCCGTTAACGTCGTCCACGGTTTTCTCTTGTCATCACAACAGCGAGCTGCGTTGCTGGTTCTGTTTCTCACTTTGACTGGAGACTTTGCACTGAAACACAGTAATGCATGACTTGCCTGGTGAGATACAATGGCTCTCTGGAGAGAAGACGACAGAGTGTAAAGTCTGATGAGGATGACCTAAATTAGACTTTGAGTGATGCAAATGGGTGTTTAATATGTGTTTGTCTGAAGGCATTTGATTACATGTTTGTCTGTGCATGTATGTGTACGATCCGTGCACGTGCATGTGCGTCTGCCACAGTGTGATGGTGCCAGGCCCTCTGGCTACAGGCTACAATCCAAATGAGATCTGAGGAACTGTATGTCAAGCCAGCTATTCATCAAACATAACAGCAGTGAGGAGCGAGATTGAACGGTGGAGATAGCATCTTCAATCATCGAGTGTAGGAGGCCACTTTGTGGGTTTCGTCTCCACAATATATGACATACAGGACTGTCAAGTGAATATGATAATGTGTGGATGGATCTCCTACAGAGGAGAGCTGCTGTAATGGTTGCAGCGTAATTGACAGTTCAAAATGACATCCACAGAGGTGCAGCGGATATTGTGAAGTCTTTAGAATCAACAAAATAAGCTCCATATAGTGGAAGCTTCAGAACGCTGCTGCTGCTGCTGCTGATTATGATTGAAGTGTTCAAACAACTTCACGTCCAGTCATATTACTGCAAACACAATTTCTTTTCAATTAAATTCATATGGAACAATTCTGCAGGAGCAATTATGTTCTAAGGGGAAATGTAATGGTGGACAGGAATTCATATTAAAAGCATATGCAAAGGCAATGATTAAGCTCAATTACGATGCTCAGATTCAAAGCAGAAAGTCATTTGAAGGTTCTGTAAATATAGCAAACAACACTGAATGGATATCGGGGAACATTCTGAGGTGGCGGCGCCGTCTTTGGAGGATAGCGGACAAGGTTGTCATTATCTGTCATTGTCATGAGGTGATTTGTCATCTGTTATCTGTCAATCGTTCATCATCAGAAATGCATAACGTACATGTGAAAGATGAAGAGAAGCTCTCAGCAGAGGCAGAGATGTGATATATTATAAAACTGAACTTATAGATCCTGACTAATTACACTGTAAAAAAAACAAAAAAAAAAAACAATAGTTGATACAACTTAAAATTTCAAAGCAACTCACTGCAATAGATTTTTGAGTTTTGAGCCTAACTCAAATTCTTAATTTTACTTTATTTATTTTTTTCATTTTTTTAACATTTACTTTCACTTCAATGAATTCTCTCAGTATTTTTTAATACAATGTTTGTTTATGAAGTTTATCTAAAGAAGAAAAGTAATTTATCTCAACAAAAGATCAGTAGCTGTATAAACTTAAGAATCTGAGTTGGGCTCAAAACTCAAAAATGTATCGTAGTCTGTAGCCTTGAAATTTTGAGTTTTCTCGACTTGTTAATTTTGACAGTGTAGGAGACAGTCTGGCATAGTCAGACACGTTATCTCCACATCACTGTGTCAGCTCTTAGAGACACATGGTCAAAGGATTACAAAGATTGCCCAAGCACAGGTGTAAATGATCAAATGATTGGTGGCTGAATTCCATTTAGCTGCCCTGCAACACGCTTGACCACTGACTTTGGATGTATACTGTTCAATGTAACGGTCTCATAAATTAGAAAACAGACATACTTGATATCAGCGTATGTTCAGCAGCTACTGGTTATATTTATGATTTAGTTGTACTTTCTTTTTTGAGTGATCTGGGGGTCAACTTCACTGCATCAGAGAGGAGGGAGCTACAGATCACAGACACAGTGAGGGGTTTCTTCTTGGCTCTGTACAACCACAGGCGGTGAGCATTTCCTAATGTTGCCAGATACATCTACTAAACCCCCCCATCCTGGATGCAAGCCACGTTGCTCCTCCTGTCCTGTTGGACATTATCAGCTGTAGCAGCAAAGCTGGGTTAAAGCCATGAACAACAGCAAAGTGCCGCTGTTCAAGACAAGAAAGTCTGGAGAAGAACATGGTGGAGGCTGATCATGAGGATATGGTTTGTAACAGTGCAAAGGAGTAGAAGTGCAAGGGGTTCTTGCTTAAACAACATAAAAATGTGCTCTTTTTTGAGGATATTATTTAGCCACAGTCATATTATTTAGCTTGATATGAAACTTGCATTTATTAATTACAAAATCCAGTTGTGATTATAATGGAGGATTATAATGTGAATTAAAATGTACATTTTCTGGATAATTTTGTTCATAAACAACCTACAATTTATAGCCAAGTTTATCTGTGTGATCCAAACGGTGTCTTCTAAAACATTCTAAATTAACTGAAATCTTTGAAAATGTCAGAAATTAATTCCTTAATAACCCCTGAAATCACTCCAATATTGTTCAAATTGCTGGTATATGCTTGTTAATGCTAATTATGCTAATTGCCCAATATATGCAAGTTTCATAATGCTGTGGATTTCCGGGTTCAACCTGCTGGCAAGTAAACTACAACTTTCAAACTTATCTATTATCCAGCATCATGTACATCTGATGTTTTCTGCTCACAAGTCATGCACTCATAATACTCAGAGTCTTACCTTACTCTATTTATTATTCATATTCTTATTATTGCTATTATTCTATTTCACTTTGTTGTATTATTCCTGCTAGCTTGGTTTTTGTTTATTTATTTATTTGTTTATTTGAATGGGACAGTGCATATTAATGAACATGTTAAATCATGTAAAAATGCCGGATTGTAGCATGATGCTAATTTCCATCCGTAGTCCCAGTAACATAAAAACAGATTAAGACCTAAACGTTTCACAGTAAAAAGAAAAAGAAAAGAAACAAAAGAGAACAGTAACAGATAACAAGCATTTACAGTGAAAAACACATTGAAGGACACAAACCATAATAATAATTGTTTGTTTTTAAGTTTGCAAAAATACAGCATGCAATGTCCGGTTACACTTTAAAAATAAAAGTCTTGGGAAGGTTTAAGCACTAAAACTACTTGGTTAGGTAAGATTGTGGTTTGGGCATGGATGTACGATCAAGAACTGAGTGCCAGATGCAAAGATGGCGCCCATTCAGATCATAAAAATTGCGCATACGCCAAAAAAAGTTTTATGGTTTCTGGGTTTATTTGAATATGTGAAGTAGGGATCGTACCTTCATGTGTCCGCTACTTGCATTTCCCTCATCTTACCACAAGTAGTATTGTCAGAGGAAGGAAACTGCCCCCCATTTAATAACACAGTATGACACTTGTTGCTACTTGGCCACTTTACTGCAGGACCTCAGTACAAACCATCTGTATGATATATGAAGATATGATCCAAACAACATTATGTAATAACCGCTAATGAAAACACCTATTTAAGGAGTAGCAGCCCATTTCATTGGTTGAAGTATTTAAATCTATATTTCACTCTAGTCTTCACAGTCCTGATGTACCCCTGCTGGTCTGGTCTGGAGTGTGTTTATATGGTGCACTAGAGTAAATGTAAGGCTTTATTAAAACCACCCTCGCTCAGGAGAGCTGCTGCGTCTGTGGATACTGTATTTCATAATAACAACCAGAAGGGTAAAGTCTGTTTAATATTAAAGCTGAGTCACTCTGCTGCTCCCTGTTCCCTCCGCAGCAGCCAGAGGTTAATGAGAAGTGTTTTCCCTCAGCCCTACACATTTTCCTATGGATGATGCTCCGTGGTCACATTACTGTGTTATTGAGCTGTTCGAGATGCACGACAAGTTCAAGCAGCAGTGTGTTTCTGCATCACACTTCCAATAATGTCAAACCTGTCAGCGTGTTGTCTTTGTCCTCTGAGGTTCTGTGGGTGGTGCATCTTTCTTTTCCTGTTCTGTCTCCATGGCTATTCACCTTAATGTTCTGTTTCCAAACAAACCAGCATCATCAAACTCATCACTTCCTGTGCGCAGACAATTTGTTTTCCCACTGTGTCTTTATCTGACAGTAAATATAATATTGTGGCTATGAGTTCACTCATTACTGCATTACATCAATCTGAGAGTGAAGCTACACAAGAGAAAAGCACTTTATATTAAAGTGCTTGTAATAAGTGTTAGTTAATAGGTAGTAAGACCCTCATAAGAGGCTTATTAACATTAATAGGTGTTAATAACAGCATAATAAACATGTCTATTGTTAGATTATTGTTGTTATTGTTAGATTAGGAAAGTGTGAACTTTGCTAATTACCAAGATGAGCTGCCATGGGACATGTAGCCTCAAACCCAACTAAACTAAAGGCAAAAAGCCAGAA
>JAJHUR010077065.1:0-13739 GCA_027495735.1 Lutjanus campechanus | reverse complement strand
GTCAAATCTTCTTGAATCTTAATATGTTTGTCACTGGTGCCGTCTTGAGCATATTATATTAATTTCATAAGTGGGCGTGGCTAAACAAACTCCTCCTCCACAACTGATCCAATTGACTTCAAAACTAGTTTGTAACATATAGACAAGTGTGTGATTAAAAGTTATTACAAGAATTGGTCAGCGTTGAACAGTGTGGGTGTGGCGTGGCGTCGACTTTTGATGTCTCGCCATGAAACACGAAATTGCTATAACATGAGATTAAATGGTCATATCTGCATCAGACTTCACATAATTCATAATCGTCCCACCCTGAGCTCATCTCTAGGAAAATATTCTGTAATTGTTCTAGTGCCCCCTGCTGACAACAGGAAATGACATGTTCTAGAGTTTGAGAAGCTTTTCTAAATACACTGATCATATCCAACTCAAATTTGGTCTGAGAGGCCTTTGGTTCTTGGTAATGCTGTATTGTGAAGATCCTGATGTATCATCAAATGACATTGCCCTGAGAGTGCTGCGAAGATCAATGTTTTGTGAAAACACAGAAAGTGGCACTAACTTTAGCGTACTTGGTCCAATCTGACTGAAACTTCACATTTGTTAACTGTCCAGGCTTGAACATATGGTATGAGTTTTGTGAAGGAGTTTGGCCATATGATTTGGCCATGCCCTATAAAGTGCAGCGCTCCCCCATAGTAAATTTCACCAACATTTTTTTTAAAGCATTTTGCTAAATGTCTTTTATAGGTTCTCCTTTTTAACCTAATTTAATACCTGTACTGTATTATTTTTCTGCTCTGTAGCATTTTGAGATTGCTGAAATTTAAAGTGCAATACAAATAAAATGTATTCTTCTTCGTCTTCTTCTTCTTCTTCTTCTTCTTCCTCTTCTTCTTCTTCTTCTTCTTCTTATTATTATTATTAGTAGTAGTAACATAGGTGAAAATTGCACATATCACACCCAGATGCACAAAAAAGCATCTTGGACACCTAGACCAAACCCAATAGGAAGTGAGCTATTTTGAATTTTGCAGTCATTTTTGGCGTTATCCAGATTTTGTATTTTTGCAACCTCCTCCTACAGAAATTTTCCGATTAACATCAAAATTTGTGTGTGCCATCTAGACAAGTGTGTGATGAAAAGTTATTAGAAGATGTGATCAGCGTTGAATTGCGTCCCTGTGGCATCTTTGGTATAAATGCTCCAATCAGCATCAAACTTAACATGTTTTAGACTTTGCTGTGCTGCTCCAACCTTGTTGAACATATAGATCCTTCATGCATGTGTATGTATGCTGAGTTTTGTTTTGTCTTTCAGGGAAAATGAAAAATAGTATTACTGAAGGATTTAGAATCGTTATACACGCATTTTCACACCTTAGACACAGATAAGGACTGTGAGGTTACTTCCTTACGTTACAAAGCCCCAGCTTGCAAATGTCCACACTAATGAATGAACTGGATAACCACATCCACCAAGTGTGGAAGCACACATGTCCAAAATTGGAAATACAGCAGTCAGGTAGGTGCTATAAAAGACAGCAGGTGAGTTCACCTTTCTTCAACAAAAGTGGAAGGAGTTAGAAGAAGAAGAGTGAGAATGAGAGGGGGAGCTCAAAGAGGAGAAGAAGGAGGTGGAGGAAGAGGCCTAGGTAGAGGAAGATGTAGAGAGGGATGATGTACTTCATGCAGTAACTTTTATTTGTCTACAGATTTTTATTTGTCTACACTTTACTATAGTAAAAAAAACTACTATTTTGTTCTGATTTTCATTGTTGATTGATATGTTACCGTAACTGAGTCTGGTAAGAAATAAATATTTTCAGTCTGCAGCATCAGTGTTGTACTGTGTTGGTAAGTTTATAGTATTTGTGTACTTTCTCTGTATACCTCAAAGTAATCATGAAGAATGTTGTGGGTTTGTCAATATCTTTTTGTCATCTAAATGATCCCTTACATAAAAATGTCTGGCAGAAAAGTCGAGCACGTTATTTCCTAAAATACGGGTTTTGACAAATGTGTTTTGTATTTATCACAGTCATGTGTAACTGACTGCAATAGTGTCTGATCATTTGAAGACTGTTAGTGAGATGAAAACAAAACAGCATTTTTATAAATATGTGTATATGTTTTGACTGAAAATATTACAATTCAAAATAAATAAAAAAAATTTAATAGTTTTGATCAGAACTGAAGATAATTAACACATTTATGCAAAAAAATATTTATCTGATCTATCTTTACAGCAGTTTTTGTTAGTGGCTGTCTTTGGCCTTAATGGTACAAAAGAATTAAATTATTAATTTTATTATGTAGTGTTTACAACTCACAGTTTCCTCTCAGAAAAATAATTTTTTTCACTAGTAATTCATTGGTATAGTTAGAACGTGTACAGATGAAACCTCAAGTTGTTGTATAATGAAACCCTGAATTGTTGCCAATTTCTACCACAAGAGGGAGTATGCACTTAAGTGAGTGCTTTTTGGTGTAAGGTTTGAACCATAAAGAGAAATGAGTAAAAACAACTCATTTTCTTTTTTCCTGGCAGAAATACAAACGAGAGTAAATAATAATGCCACAAAAAAAGTTGAATTTAGGTTTTAATTAATTCTGTACTGTTTATTTTGTAGTAAATGTTATATAAAAGTTTTAATGCAAGAATCAAATGTAAAATATTGTTTTGATGTTAAACCAAAAGTAAAAATGGGTAAAGACAACTGAATATCTTCTTTTCCCCAAGCAATTATAAATTTACAATGTATATCACAAGTCAAGGACCTGTCATGCAAAAGTTTTAATACCAGAATCAAACATCAAACATTTTTTGAAAGTTTAAACCAAAAAAAATAAAGGTTAATGAGAGGTTATTTTCTTAAAAAAAAACAAAAAAAAAAACATGGCATGTTACAAGCAGCAAATCTCAAAGCTATGGTGCCTGGGAAGGGACAAACAGAGTGAATCGCTGAATTTGCTGTATAGTACGCAGTGCAACATTGCCATCTTGTGACATAAAAAGGCAACTACCCTGAATCAGGTATCTGCCCTACGTACATATCAACTCAAGGACCAGTTATACAACAGTTTTGTTGCAAGAATAAAACATCAAATATTTTTTTGATATATCCAAGAAGAGAAATAGGTAATAGGAGTTGATTTTCTTCCTGACAAATAAAAAGAAGATATAAATGCACATCATAATACTAAAAAAATAGAGGAAGAATTTTCGTGAAATTTAATTCCTTACTTTAAAAAATTAAATATTGTTTTGCTGTTTAAATCAAAAGTAAATATGGGTCAAGCATGTTGATTTTCTTATTTTGTTGCCAAAAATAGAAACAAGAGAGAAATCTAAATAATAGGCCTACTAAAAAAATATTAAAGATTAATTTTTGTGTTCTGTAATTCCCTACTTTTTAAATGAAGTCATCAGTTTTAGCAATTTTCAGTTGTATTTTCATAACCTCAAAATCTATCAGATTGCATTTGAACTTGTGCATCCTATCTCATCTACTTGATCATGTAAAGTTATTAAACACTTTGTTTTTCAACAAATGCTGTGAATGTAGTGTAGTATCTAACTTTGATGTTCTCACATCAAACAGGAAACTGTTGTAATCCCAGTTGGCATCAGCCAATCTGACCTTAATTTCTTGTTTGATAAAACCCACCTTAAGGACATCTACATGCTAATGATACCTTTTGGCAACAAGAAGTAGCATTTTGTAACATTGTCAATCTTATTTTGTCATACATTAGAGTTCATATAATTTACATTAACAAGTTGACTTACACCGCTATGTAATAACATTTAAACCGTTGACATAAAAAGAGATAAAGGTTATTAATCATAGAGGCCTTCATGTACATGCCAAAATAATCAGCAGGACACTGCAGGGAATCGAACCCCATCCCAGTAAAACCAGGAGTACCATTACCAGTGCCTTTTGCTTTTTGACGCTACATAGAAGGTAAAGCAAAACCTGCATTAGCAACAGCATGTGAGTAGCAGCATTTCATATTCTGCAATAATTGTACTTTTTTTTCCCTCCACCAAATGTAGATAATCGTATAATTAGTGCAGTTTTCAATTAGTAGTATTTATAAGCTAAATGTTTCCCCAATAGATCTTTCACTTAAACACGCTGTTGTAACACAAGAAACGAAACCTCTTTTTTTGTTTTATATAGAACATACATCAAAAGAAAGGACAATAACATAGAGCAAATATACGCTATAATATTTTTTTTTTGGTTTTTGGTTTTTTTGGTATTGAACACATGAAAAGAATAGACAACATAGAGTAAATATACACTATAACTTTTTTTTTTTGTTTTTGTTTTTTTTTGGTATTGAACACATCAAAAGAACAGGCAATATAGAGTAAATATACACTATAACATTTTTTTTGTTTTTGTATTGAACACACATTAACAGAATAGACAAATATCACAGAAAACACATCATAACATGCATAATGGGACTGACGAAAAGTGTACCATTCATTCTACACTGAAATGACAACAACCTTGCATGCAATCTGCCCTTGTCCAATGAGTGCAAGTACACTATAGTGAAAACACTATCCCTATTCCTTGACTCTATACATTATATATAAGTATACACTATAGGCGATCTGGACACGTTCAATCCATTGTCAAATAATTAATTTAATTAATAAATAAAGAAAAACTACATCTCATATTTTAATCTACTGACATGATCAATAAAACACCAACTAGCAACACAATCCACCAACAAATATATAATTTAATTAATAAATAAACTAAAAACTGCATCTCATACTTCAATCTATTGACATGATCAATAAAAGACCAACTAGTACCACAATCCATCATCAAATATATAATTTAATTAATAAATAAACTAAAAACTGCATCTCATACTTCAATCTACTGACATGATCAATAAAACACAAACTAGCACCACCAAAACCTCAACCTGATCCGTTCAGTAAAAGACTTTGAACTATTGTGCAATCTATTCAGTTGTACATTCATCCTCATTATTACCAGTCCTGGATGCAAAAGAACATGCAATCCCTTCATGGTCACTGAAATATGTTGGGATCACTGTTGCCTCTACATCATAATCTGTCGTTTTCACATATACATGATCAATTAATGTGCCCTTCTCTGTTGTGGGTTGTTTGATATACTGGACAAACCCCTTCTCTGTTACAAACTTGCAGATTGTTGAAGATTTTAATAAGTTATCATTGAAATCTCCCATGATAGCTATTGTGTTACTTTGGGGATTTAGCCAATCAAGTAATTTGCCTAAATTTTCTTTAAATAAAGACATGGGATAAGATGGTGGTCGATAAATTATTGCTATTAATATGTTGTAGCTGACATAGTTGAAAACCAAACATTCAATATTTACATTTGGTGGCTGGAGAATGTTACATGCCAAATTGTCTGCACTATACATGCCAACCCCACCATGTTGTTGGCCTTGAATTTCAATCAATTTTGGGTTATTACTACTGTAAGATAAACTCCGTGGCTGACTATGAAAACTATAACCATTAATGTTTACATTTTCCAATGAGGGCACTTCAGACAGCCACGTCTCTGTAACAGCAATACAGTTAAGCTGCAAATGCTGCATACACGCCACCAAATCTGTTACATGTCGACTTAAATTTTGCACATTCATCAAAAACACATTAAAGGTATGTGTGTTGACGTTGTGTCTTGTAATATTTTCTACCAAGAAGGGAGGCATGTTTTCAATTGCACCCTTAATACCATCTTTGCAATACAACATCTTTTCATCAAAATCCTGTATGATCAACCCTGACAAACTTCTAACACGACTTAAGGCCACATATGCCTGACCAGGCGCAAAAATTTTCTTCAAACACACCACAGCCTTATCTACAGTCAGACCTTGAACTTTATGAACGGTTAAAGCCCAAGCTAATTTAAGAGGAAACTGCCGTCGCCAACCACCTTTGTTTGTGACCTTTTCCTCTTCTGGATCAATACTAGTTGAACTTGCTAAATCTACTGACACACTTGCATATCGTTTCCTCCTCTGTGCACCAACATGATCATCATCAAACTTAACATACACTTTGAGAGGAAACACACTATTCTCTGAACTAACTATGTGGGTGACAGTACCACAAACACCATTAACCAGACCATCATTTACATCTATATTTTTACATAACATAACACGCGCATCCTTCCCCAACAACAGCTGTTCGGACAAACAAGTATTCGGCGCCTTGGCATGATGCCCTTTCATTAATTCAAGTTTACCTGACGACTTATTATTTATAAAATCCTGAGCCTCTATCTGAATGTATTCCGGACATGTCTTAAACAACTGCTCGTCATTGTGCTCATTTACTTGTCTATTTGTTGGAAATATGTGCAAAGCTGAGCTGACTTCACCTGTTTCACAATTCTTCAATATTTCTATGTCGCCATCTAGCATCGGTGTCCCCTTTGGATGAGTTCGTACCCTATTTAATAACTCTGCAAACACATTATCTTTCTGCCTGACTATGTCCTTCAATTCTACAACCTTAAATAAACTAGAAAACAAATTAACACCTAGATCATCTACATACAGGGGTTTCCCTCTAACTGGAGGCAACTGGAAAAAATCTCCTACAGCAACTACACTAACATTCCCAAATGGGGAAAAGTCACCAGTTTGTTTAATCTGCCTCAACCTTCCATGAACATATGCCAGCAGATTGTGGTCAACCATAGATATTTCATCAATGATTACAATTTGGAGACTACTATATTTAGCACGTAAAGAGTTCAGCTTCTCCTCACCCAAAGGTGTGTAAGGTAAGCGAATATCTTTACCAATGCTAAATGCGTTGTGAATTGTTGCTGCATGTAAATTGTATGCAGCAATCCCTGTCGGAGCAGTTAACAACACACAAATATCATCAGGATGACGACAAACTGTTGACAACAATCTAACTGCCTCATACTGAATAGCTCTAATCAAATGGCTCTTGCCTGTCCCTGCACCACCTGTAATAAAAACATGTAATGGGTCTGGATTTTTCCCCATTACCTTCTCTAAACACCACTGTCTAATCTGATAAAACACAGACATCTGTATATCATTAAGAGATCTAATTAATGACAAACCATCACTTCTGGACATTACATTATTGTTCTTCTCTAAATGTGCAATGTGTTGACTAGTAGCTGCTAAATCTGGAATACCATCTACGTGTTCGTCAACCATCTGCTCTCTCTCTTTTAGCTCCTCTACACACTCTAAACGTTCCCGTTCCTGCTCTGGGCATAAGTCACACCAACCATCTTCAATTACACCACTACTATCAATTGAACTTTGAATATTATCCAACTCATCTGCATCTACTTCAAACTTCTGTCTATTACTCTCAACAACTGATCTAACCGAATGTACCAAACCATCACTAAACCTCACCTGACCATTCATATAAAACTGTTCAAAGGATTCAAAGCTAGGAGGTTTTAGCTGCACATCTACACGATAGGGAAGGAACAACTGCAAACTAGTCTGATGAAATAATTCAGGATTCTTCGTTAAAGAAAACCGCGCATACCGAACAACTGCAGGCTGACTACGTGTTCTTTTCATCACAAAGCCCAAGTCATTTTTCAACTTAATCCTATTATTAGACTTTTCATTTTTACTCAAAACACGATACTCTGATGCAAATGTTGCCAAACACATATCATTAAAAACAGAATCATCTGGCCTATTCTTGTAACGATCAACAAAACTTGTCATCCACATGTCCTCTGTACTGAGTTCACGTGATGACGCCTTTTGCCTCAAAACACTCAAAGGTAAACTCATCTTAACTACATTATCTCCTGTTGGCACAAACACAACTTTCCGAGAACACTCTTTTAGATGCATATTTGTCAATCTATAAACAGCCTCTTGTGCACAAACATCTCTATTGTGTAAATATACACTTCCTAAAGATTTCATTGCCTCTTTTGCACTAACATTTCCTTTGGAAGCCTCTCTCTGTGCATTCCCTAACAACAGTCCCATCTCCTTCTCAGCTTTGGATATATAAGAGATAATGTATACAACACATGCATAAGCATCAACTACATACTGAATGTCCATATTGGCATTCCAGCATTTCAACAATGGTTTGCTATATTGATTAATCCATACTTCATTAACCTGCCTTTTCAGCACAACTTCTGTCTTCCTAGCAAAGCGTTCATAAGCTGCCTCAAACCTCGACTGAGTTATTCCTAAACTTTTAAACAAGTGTTCCACACTGTCATAACTAGCTGTTTCATCTGAAAGTGCCTTCTTAATTGGAGTCAAAATGTTACTTGCTTGCTCTTTTGTCATTCTACTTCTCTTTTCCTGCCCTTTGTTTTTACACGCACATGATTCTGACATCTCTGCCTTCTCCGCTGAACACTTACACAATTTATCACCATCGTCCTCACTTTTACTGCGACATATAAATGTTCGAGTCGATGCTGGCCTGGGAAAATTGAAGCGACAAACTGTTTTTTTCTTTTTACAAGTTTTTGAATGTCGCTTTGAATGTTGCTGTACTGATGACACAATGTCCAATAATGTGTCATCGTCTGATGGTAATTCACAAGTTATGTATTTATCAATAAACTGGATGACTTCTTCATCTGAATCTTTACCAATTTGTGGTGCTTTGTCTATCCAAATAAGACAGTGTACATGAGGAGAACCACGCTGTTGGAATTCTACCCTATAAAAGTAGTCTTTTATTTTGCCAATTGGATGTGAAGGAGACATAAGGACTTCCCTCACAAAAATATGCCATCGATAGTCAAACATTCTTGCCGCAGTAACAGGATTACGACGCAACAAGTCACACCTATCTGCCCACTCCAAGTCCTCGACTGTCTGCATTCTACCTTCCTGTTTCAAAACACTATTAATAAGATTAGTCCAACGCATATCTGCCGAAGAAAATGAACAAAACCAAGTTGGAATGCCAAGCTGACGAACACAAGCTAAAAGGTCACGCTGCGCTCCCTGCCAAAATGCTGGAGTACCTCTAATAGGCTTTAGAAAACGAAAGCCATCGTCAAATTCTAACAAATTCTTCAAAGACTCTTCACTATTGAGCATATCATCACTAACTCTTTGAGACCTACAACCACCTTTTCCTTTACGCAGCGCTATTGATACATTGGACACTACCTGTTCAACCTCAGACATGTACTGAGCAAAAAAGATATATTCTACATTTTGCGCAAATCTACCATCAGCATGCAAAATCCTGTTATTAAAATACCGCGACAATGTTAACCGAGATGGTCTACTATCATGAAACGTACTGCATCCATTCGGAAATAACACGGGGAAACATTTAGCTTCATTATTATGATCAGACAGTAATCTCACAGGACTATTCCCTTCTGCTGGAGCCACATTCAATACATCATCAAAATATTGATCCAGCGCTTCCTGACCAATATCTACAGGCATGAGACACGTGTCCTGAAACATACAATGCTGCTGTCTATCATGCAAAAGCTCATCATCACCAACCTCTGCAGGTTCAACACTTTCTACCGCATCTGTCTGCTGTCCTCCAACCTCATCATCTTCTTCCCTACAAAACTCATTTAGCCACTCTTCATTAAACTCTACATCTTTATAATGGACATTTGCCCGTTTTAAATACTGCAACGCTTTTCTTATTCGCATACTATCAACAAACTGATATTCATAATGACCTTTATATGTCAACTTACGCTTCAATTTTACACGCAACAAAGACCCTTCCATATTAGAATGCGGCAACAAATTATTTGTCTGTACAATATTAGCAGGAACACAAGTAACCGGTCCATGAACCCCATTTTGCCCTCCTTTCGGCAACGCTAACACTTTCATAAATGGAATATGCAACGCAATCAAATGTTGCTCTAAACTATTCAGACAAGCCAATTCGGGTGGAATGTGATGAACCTCCAAATTGTTCACAACACATTCAGGTGGCACCTCACCTCTATTAATCTTATAATGACAAGTATAACAAATCCATAATTGACCCCTAGTTGAATCCAACCACTGACACGGCGTTACACAGTCCTGACTGCATTTATGTAGATATTTTTCACTTATACATTTATCTGCAATTAAACCTATTCCTTTACTTTGATAATAATCCCTTTTACAACTTAAAACCTGATGTTTAAATAACAACCTATGGCACACACAACACACAAAATCCGGCCCTTCCTTTACCTTATCCAAAAACTGCTCCATAACGAAATCAAACTGCTGTGACTTTTCTTTTATTTGTTCCCTCTTTAATTTGTTATATGCACTGACAAGATTCTTATGCTCGAGATTTCCATATTTCTTTTTACTCAGAGATTTTACATTCTGCCTGTGCGACGGATTGTGCCTATATTTATGTTTACTCATTTCCTTAACTTTCTGCCTATGCAATAAATTTCCCTGATATTTATGTTTACTCATTTCCTTAACTTTCTGTCTATGCAATAAATTTCCCTGATATTTATGTTTACTCATTTCCTTAACTTTCTGTCTATGTAATAAATTTCCCTGATATTTATGTTTACTCATTTCCTTAACTTTCTGTCTATGCAATAAATTTCCCTGATATTTATGTTTACTCATTTCCTTAACTTTCTGTCTATACAATAAATTTCCCTGATATTTAGCTTTACTCATTGCTATAAGTTTCTGCCTATATAATAAATTTCCCTGATATTTGGCTATACTCATTGCTATAACTTTCTGCCTATGTAACAAATCTCCCTGATACTTCTCTTTACTTACTGCTTTAAGTTTTTGCCTATGCAATAAATCTACCTGATACTTCTGTTTACTCACTGCTTTAAGTTTCTCTCTATACAATACATTTGTTTGATATTTGTCTTTACTCATTTTCTTAAGTTTCTCCCTATGTAACACATTTTTCTGATACTTAGCTTTGCTCATTGTCTTAAGTTTATGCTGACGCAAAACATGTCCCTTGTATTTTAACTGCAATTTCCTTTTCAAATACTTGGAGTAACAATAATTATGATTGGAAGTACATACGCCTGCATTAGTCTGTGCCTGTACTGTCTGATGTACTGTGCCTGTCCTAAGCATGTACTGTGTCTCAGATGAACAAACTTTGCACAAATCAAAACAAACCTGCTTATCACCTTGCTGAACACAAACTACTGTCTCAAAATTATTACCATCACACAGTTTCAAATATATTCCTTCTTTGCTCAACAACGTACTGCTACAACTGTATTTTTGCCATCCTTCACTACCACATACAAAAATATCAACTCCTAAAGCATTTGCTGTACCCTGAATTTCTAGCTCTGTTGCACACCGTCCAACCCTCTCTATCTGTGACTTCTCAATATAATCTGACATTGAAGCATATCCTGTCCCTACAAACTTCATGTGGTTCTTCATATACTTAACAACACTAAGCCTAACTTTCCTATGCTTCTTCTGAGAACCACTGATGCCCTGAGCCACTGCTCTAAAGAAACTATTCCCATCCTCAACAACTTTATCCGTCTTACAAACAACACCTAAAGACCCAGACACCGTCTGTCTTTCTACATCCTGCTTTTCAAAATCCATGACACACTTACTGCATAGCTTTTTTGCAACTTCTGTAGACAAAGGATTAAATTCAAATGCACTTTTGTCCTGCTGCTGTTCTACAACATGATCTTGAGTATCAATAACTTCGACAACAGAACTTGAAACTGACACAGGACAAGAGTTCTCTACAGCAACAACACATGTTTTCCTAGTACTCTTCTGCCTAAGATTATACTCTCTACAACAAGACACTTTGCAGTAACCATAACAACTCTGTACTTGAGGCTGCTGAACACAAACAACAGTCTCATAATGGTTACCATTACAATTTTCTAAATAAACTCCCTGATCTGACAACAGTCTATTCTGGCAACTATATTCGAGCCAACGATCATGACAATACGTATATATATTAACTCCTAAACAATCTGCTGCTGCGTAAATCTCCAATTCTGTGGCCCAACTGCCACTAGAGCCCATTTTTGACTTGCTAAGGTAATCTGCTACTGAGGAATACTCACTCCTCAACCTACCTTTATATGCCAAAGCATTGCTATTCAGTTGTTTAACTACAGCACGTCTAATTACGTTGTAATGCTTCTGTGTACCAGACACAGCCTGACTAACAGCTCTGAAAAAACAGTTTCCATCACCAACTATTTTCTCATTCCTACACGGAGCACCTAACAAACCAACATTTGTACACACTAAATCAATTTTCTGCGACTTAACATTTAACTGCGTGCACACAGCTTGTGCAACTTCAGTCCTAAGAGGGTTAAACTTAAAACCTTTCTGCTGTACCTCACTGACAAATTCAACATCTAAATTAACTGCATTAACATCACTGCCTTTACTCTTCTTTGATGCGGACGTACCCAAAGAAATCTTCCGCTTCACACCTGTCTGCCTGTCGCACTCTGACTGTTGAGATGAACTACAACCCTGCTCACTCTTGCTGACTACTGGTCCAGATGACAAATGACTATCATCCATACGTGTGTCTGTATGAAGGACAGAAACACCAGCAATCTCAAAAAGCCTTTGCCCTACACTCAGCGAGGCAGCCAAATTGCATACATAATCATGAACTTCTTGAAGACAACTAAAATACACAAGAACACTTGTGCCGTTTGGATCTGCCATCCCCTGAGAACTGCGTGCATGCGAATCTACAACTGCGTACCGTCCATTCTCACAAATGATGACACATGTGCTACCACACAATGTTAGAAAACATGCGTCGTATTTGACAAACATGTTTTCCAAACCACTGTGTAGAGACGTGAGCACACCTGCTTGAATGAGGTCTCCATCAACCACGTTAACATCACCAGACACAAAATCACCGTATTTAAACTCAAACTTCTGTCCGTCAATCACTGACTGCTTAGGCAAATCAGGAACACACAACAGATCTGACAAGCAACTAATCTTGCTGCTATCGCGCAAAGACGTGTACAGCTCATCGCCTAAAAGTACAACCGTGTCCAGATCCTTCGTCTGCCATGTAAAAACACTATCAACTGAATGCTTTGCTACGCTCACCAAACCTACTGCCATACACTGCAACCCTGCATATTTAAACAGATCATTCCCCTGATGAAATGATCCTCTTACACTAGGTTTTCCTAAATCAACACCATCAATTGCTACTCTACTGGAAACAGCCTCTACAACCTCATCCTTTGCATCACTTGCTACCCTGACAGAATTGCTACCCTCAACCTGAGCTGCAACTTTGACATCACTATCACCAACGACTGTAGCACTGCTCATGTCAGGATCAACTTGACATGCCTTCACAGAAATGCTACAAACCGCATACTGCTGTGCATCTAAAGACGTTATTAGACCCCTGATGTGAAGCAGCAGGTCATTAAGGCATGTGTTGAAAACAACAACAGCCGTGCCGATTTTGGACGCAAAGCCAGACCTGTCACGTGTGCCACAATCAACCACCACAAAAAAATTGTGGTGATGAATAACAACACTAACTGCACCATCGAGGTCCAACAGACACATCCCATCCCTCAACAAATGCTCTTGCAAACTATCACACATGACAGTCTCCTCATCTGGCAGCCCAAAATCCCTATAAACTGGTGGACCAATAGGCACATTCCAGTTCCTGCCAAAAA
>JAJHUR010077061.1:0-11897 GCA_027495735.1 Lutjanus campechanus | reverse complement strand
GGAAGTGTGCATTTGGTATGTAGTATTAAGAATGAGGTATGTCACGTGAGGTTGGCGTAGCAGCTCGAGTTGACTGCCTGAACTAGCTCGCAGGCGTCGCCACATAAATCAACGTTGACTTTAATACGCAAGTTAGACAAACCAGTTTTTGAATAGTTACAAAACAGTCTCAATTTAATACTGATGCTTTTATATGACGTAAGCATAAAACCATATATAAGACCATATTATATATATGTACTGTATATATACATATAAATGTGTGTGTGTGTACATATATATATATATATATATATAGCCCATTAGTGAGAAGATCATCTACTGGCTCAGATTCTGAAAATTAGAATAAATGAGCCTATGTTTATATTTTTACAAGGAAAGTTACAGTGAATTGTATATTAGCCCATTAAAAGGAATAAAATGAGATTCTTATTGAGATCATTTTATTTTGACATTATATTTTGTGGTTATGGTGGTGAAAAAGGGACACAGGGGCCTCCAAAATCAGCATTATATGAAAGTAACATTAAGTAGCTTTAACTTCTGTAATGTACTTGACATACTTATATACTAATGTACTGATTTTTAACCCAAACAACAATCTTTTACTAAATCTAACCCAGTAGTTTTGTTGCGTAAACCAAACCAAAGTGTGAAATGTTCTTAAAAGTTATTTAAGAGGGATCTAGAAACTGTCTTCACAACAGCAGTGAGAGGGTTAAAACTATTGCCTTGGTATTCCCTTTGGTAAAATGCACAACAGACTGATTACTGTAGTAAATACAAGCTGCTGTGTGCCGTTAATCTTTACCTGTTACTGTGCAGGATTTCTGCTGCTAAAGGGCCTCTCAAGCAATTTACTATTGCACTTCCACACATTTCAGGGACTCACAAGAGACTTGTTTCAAAGTTAGTATATCTCTGCCTCTGCTGCATCAATTTTGACCTGATTATTCTCCTTTTAGTCACTACTGTGGTTCAGGCTTCAAAAACTTTTATTCATTTCCCATCATGTAGGTAAGGGATATTTTTGAGGTCCCTCCATGCCTGGGAAACACCCACATCCTCCTGTTTGTAACAGGTTTAATTTATAAAATTTGTAGTCTCCAGGGCCCGGCTGAGGTAACTCTCAGGCAGTGTCATGTTTTTGAGCTTTAACTCTTAACCTGATGTACAGTTTAGGAATGCTCCTTGTTGCCACTTACTTTCTGAAAGCATAGTATGTGTGCAAAACACTTTGCAAAGGAAATTACTTTGTGTATTGACTACTCATGAGCGTATGCCATTGAGAACACTTGAAGTAAGGACCACACTGGAGATTTTTCACATTGGAGCCCATTAAGTATAAGCTGTCTGCACTCTGCTTTTTCAGCCTATGTTTGGCCTTGGAAAATGTTTGGCACAATGTAATTGGATAATGGCTGGCAATATGTATTGTATATACAAGTACACAGTTAATGGGATAAAACATGTAACTTCACTGATCTTGTCCTTAAAGTCTGTTTTCTCCTTTTGAACAGTTTCTCAAGTGGTTCAAACTTTATTGAGCTCTGTAACATATAACAATATATTTTAGATGTGCAGCCTGGATGGAGAAACAAGTGCAGATGGTAACATCATCTTTAAAATATCTCTTGTGTGCAACATTGAAATTTCACACCAGAGTACCATTCTATAAATTTCCCATAATTCAGATAATGGCATCTTCTTCTTAGGCCCAAACGCCCCCATCTTCCTGTTTATAACATAAGTTTGTTATATATTTGTAGCCTCCTGGCCCCGGCTGAGGTAGCTCTCAGGCACTGTTATGTTTTGGAGCTTTAACTCTTAAATGTTTAGAAGTGCTCCTTGTCACTGTTTACTTTCTGAAAGCATTGCATGTGTGCAAAACACTTTGCAGAGGAAATTACATAATGTATTGACTGCTTATGAGCCTATGGTATTGAGTTTCAATTGAATTAAGGACCATACTAGTGATTTTCCACATTGTAGCCCATTATCTATAAGCTTCTGCACTCTACATCTTTGTCAGCCATTTTCCACGGCATACCATAGGTTGAACGAGTAATTGGATAAGGTTTGGCAACATGTAGAAGATATATAAGTACACAGTTAATGGGATAAAACACGCAAAGCTGCTGATATAGTCCTTTAAGACGATAATTCTCCTTTTGAATGGCTTATCGTGTGGTTCTTAAAGCTCTATAACATATAACAATATATTTCTAGATGTGCAGCCTGGATGAAGAAACAAGCGCACCTTGTAACATCATCTTTATAATACCTGTTGTGTGCAGCGCTACAACTTCATACCAGTGCACCGTTCAGAACATAAGAGATTCCAAAATGTTCTTCTTAAGGATCCCATGTTAAGCTAAATACTTTTGTAAATCCTTTCGTCAACTCCACCATGGTGAATATTAAACATTTAAGCCAGTTTTTACATCTAACACCCCCTACAGAGCCGGCACAGCTGGTTCTGTAGGGGCATGCGAAGGATGATCATTGCTATCAAGGTTATGTTCCAACTTGGCATATAAGTCAAGAAATAAATCTTAGTAATAACCTATCCTCACGTCTGATTAACTCGAAGAACAAAAGAATGATAAATGTTTAGTTGCATTGCTCTCGTGCATTCTCAAAATATTCCTTTGCCATGTTCGCTCTTTGAATGCATAATTTTATTTATGCCAACAAAGCAATCATGTTTCATATTCATAGAAAATAAAACTATTATCTTCCACGAGCCAAACAAATAAAATGTCTCCTCTTCATTTAGCCAGGGGAAAAAAATGTGGGGAAACATTCAGCGACAAATCCAGAGGGAGAAGGTTTCCAGCTGAATACCTCTAGGTCTATTTATGTGGGAGATGAAAAGCTTGTATAACACTGCCATGATCCCCACTCTCCGAAGAAGAGACAACTTCTGAATAGCGGCATTCAGTCGTGAGCTTCGCTGAATATTCTAAAGTCATGCTGATTGAGAATATTCAGAGCCTGCACCTGAAAGCATCAAAAAGGCCCGTGGTTCACTCCTGTCCACGCTCTCGGAAGGGATAGGCACTGCGGTTTTATATCATCAACAAAGCGTGGCCTCGGCCTCTAAAGCCCAAACTATTTTCTTGTGGTGAGTGCCCAGCGTCTCACCCGCCTCCCACCCCGCTGCTTCATTGCAGACACTGATTTCAAAGCTTTGCTAAAGCATTAATTTTTAAAGTTAAATCTGACCACAGGCAACAAATATTAATGCATTCTGCACCAGAAACATCAGATATCTTGCATAGTTAATATTTAAGCAGAGAACATGTTGCAGCTACTGTTTACTAAATAAAATGCAAAGAGTGTTTTGCATAATTTGGCTAGCTAAGTGGGAATTGTGTATGCTCTAAGTGTGGTGCAATCAGTCCTTTAATTTTGATTATTCGTGGCTTCGAGCAAACATTTAGCATACACATTCTATAATATGCCGGTGGCATTCATTCTGTTCTCTAACAGCCGGTTGTTATGCATGATGGCAGACTATGTAAATGGCATGAGGTGTGTTCGTTAGACAGGTGTAACCTTTTCCCATAGATCGTTAGTTACCTTGACCTTTTGTCAATAAGGGCATAAAGGTTCCCAGTCCAAGTGAACCTGAACTTTGCCGGGGCCCACTCCATCACCGCTACGGCGCTGACACCTCCTTTTCCCACCGCTGACCTTTTTAGGCAGATACCCACCAGTTGTCGACACAGGAATTGAGATAATGTATGCCAACAGATGTCTGACATCCATACAACCTGAACTTGTTCACTTGATTAGTGTTTTTTTTTTTAACATGTTGCATAGAGAATGTTTTATGTCCAGAGTCTCTCATGTATGACAACATGATTAGAATATGTAAGTTAGCGGAACATGTTCACAAAAGGAATATGTTAAACCTCGCTGACTACCTTTTCTTGTATACATATATTTGATCTTACTCGTTCACACAACCAATTAGTGATCTTCTCAATAAAATTTAAAGGATCGATGTTGGCAGAATATGGCAGACCCTGAAGCTCTGCTGGTTTACAGTAGGATTTCAATTTAGCTACAATTTTAAGACATGAGAACTGAGGACCAGTGAGGATTTGTTCTGACCAAAATCATATCAAACTTTGACAGAAATGGTCTTCACTTATTTCAGGAACAGCGATTCTTGTGTAACATATTGATGAGTTGTTTATTATTTACAGAATACTCGGAAAAGTTTGGAGTAGAACCTGTCCTGGGCAACTGATGGGCAGA
The DNA here is from genome assembly GCA_027495735.1 of Lutjanus campechanus. Lineage (NCBI taxonomy): Eukaryota > Metazoa > Chordata > Actinopteri > Lutjaniformes > Lutjanidae > Lutjanus > Lutjanus campechanus. Next base: position 7,628 of record JAJHUR010077061.1, on the reverse strand, counting down.
TCTGGGACTCCACTTATTCCTCTGACTTTAATGAATAATCTCACCTGATGTCTCCTATTTTAACAACTGATGAACGTATAAAACATTTATCAAGCTTTTTTTTATCAGTCCAAACTTATGCAAGTGATATTGTCAAAGCATTTTCTAAAAATACTATTCCATCGTCCATGAGTGCCAATCTGAGTGTTGCGTGTAGAAATATTTTCCTTCCAACACCATGCTGACATCATCACATACTGTGAGATATGTTTCACATATGCTGATTTTATTTTGCACATTTGACACTTTTAGCAGCCCTTTGTACTCACCACAGTGAACCCTCAGTCCATCAAAGATTTATGGGAAGATTAATCAGAATCGGAATCTCGTCATTAGAAATTCATCACAGCTTAAACCAAAACCACATACAGCTGAGATCTGTCATAATTTATGTAAATGTGGATTCTGTTTTGTTTGCTAACTAATGAATACTTAAATATTGGTGCTGTAAAGGTCTTGTATACAGGCACGCATTATTGTAATTAAACTAATTAGGCCTAAGCTATTAAATTAGTTAACCTTTAAATTTTCAAACCTAAATGCAGAAACTTGCATATTAATGTTGACGTTAACAGCAATTACTTGAATGTTTAAACACATTGCTAATAATGTTTTTCTTCTCTTCTTTTCCTCTTTTCCTCATGCTGATGTCCTCCTTGCCCTACCTATGGATCAGGTGAGTACAATTAATTTTAGTTTCTGATAATGACAAGGGGATAATCGACACCACACCGCAGTCATTAGGATGTGAGTCCTGTTCCAAGTTTCTCTCCTTCCTGTTTGGAGTTTTCATGCTCCCCCACCGGTGTGATTATCTGCCTTTCTGCAAGTGAACTGCAGACTTGTTTATGGTAATTTCATGCCTCTGCCCAGTGCAGGCTGGGATTGGCTCCAGCCATTCCTGGCAAGGGGTTGTGCAGGTCAAGAAAAACTTTCTTAAAAAATTCTCTGCAGTATGACCGATTTGACAAGTGAAGGTAAAGCTGGACTTATAACCAGTAAAGTGACAGCAGTTAGATGAGATCTTCATGTCTCCTACAAAGCTGTGAAATATGACTGACAATTTGAACGACTCTTTGAAGTTCTGGTGTCATTGCTAACTGGTGAGGTTGGCAGGGTTACTTTAAAAATGTGTTCCTATACAATTAGTAATTACCTGTTAAAATAACCAAATCCAAGTGTTAACGTGTTAATTATTAAGTTTAGACTACCTCAAGACAAATCAAATGATTTGTGTTGGTAGTTAGATTTATTAATAAACTGCCTGGGGCTTGTTTTTTCACCTACACACCACACAGCATCACTACTTACAGTCCCTACCTACAGTATTTTTCAGTATTAGTAGTAGCAGTACATTATACAGTGTTGTGTTTTTATCCTTCAATTATTTTGTTCCTAAGTATTTAGACTTAAAAGAACAGTTTTATTGCTCTTATTGTTCTTCTCTCTTTGATCGTTCTGTCTTATTTCTTCTATGTTCTGGTGCTTGTCTCGTAAGTTTACATTAATTTTAGCTTAATTTTGTCCTGCTTTTGTTTGGTCTAACTGCTTTGGCTCTCTGTTGTTATGGGTATTGTGCTCTTGCTTTGTTTGTCAATTATTATTATAATTATTATTATTATTGTTGCCGTTGTTCACAGGTTTGTTTGCTATCTGGATTTCTGTTTAGCTAACTTTTTGTTGAGTGCAATGATAGCATTTTCACAGCTGGAAGGCAGAACTTGCACTATGCTGTTATGCTGTTCCCTTTTTCTGATTAAGAGAAAAAATCATGATGAAATTTCCATCCAGTGAAAGTATTTTGGCAACTTTAAGATTAGCTATCATATAGTTTCACTTGAGACCAGACCCGAGGTGTCATAGTGTGTGTGCACTGTGCATGGTGGTATATTGTTCTTTAAAAAAAAAAGTATTTCAAATTTGTAATCTTGCTAATAATCCCCATTTTATCAGTAAATGTATCTGTACTGTATACTGTATACTGTATACAGTTAACTTTTTATTGTATCCCAGTTACGTAACTCAGTTACTTGTAATCCATTACTCCCCAAGCCTGATTTTGTCTTTTTCTCTTAAACTTCTCAAACTGAATTTTGTGCCTGTTGTGTTAAGTTGTATTTTTGCCTCACAGTCTCAACAAGCTTCTAAAGATCTCCACTATGAAACAATTAAAATAAAACTCTGAACTGTGAAAAGTAAATATTGAGAATGCTTAAACACCAATCAGATGTTGAGAAAGTTGACATATCTAAAGAGGAAATTCAGTCATGAAACTTTGAACAGATGTATGTAATACGGTGTGATGGAGAAGAGCTGTGTGGCCTGTTATGATTTTGACAAACTTGCGTTTGAAAAACGTCAAGCTTATGCTTGAGTAAAACATCTGGATCTAGCATTGGGATATCACCACCAGCTTGGCATCCAGCTGTTGTCATGGTGATCATGGATGCCACATTTGGTGCAGGGATGACAGCAACATCTTGGTCACCATGGAGATGAGATGTGCACCTGTAACAGGTACGCCTTCAAAGTCACATCTGGTGGGTATTGGGAGCCGTTTGAGGGTTGACAGGCCAGCTGTTGCCTGGTGATGTTATCCTGTTCGCAGCAGCATTTTGCACAAGTTGAAGATGACTAAATCTGACGTTTTCTGAAGTGAAGCTGAAAACCAGATTCTTGGAAAAACAAATAAATGAACTGTCTGCTGTTCTTTGGTTGAAGTTTGGATGTAGTTTAGTAATATTTTGACGTACAGCACAACAGAGACAGAGGAATAAACCATAATGTAGCTGGTTATTTACCAACATCACCGTTTAACCTCAGGTTATGCACTCGTCTTTGGAAAGTTGGGGAATTGGAGAGCTGAATTTGACCTACAGGCAAAATGTGTTTTCAGCATAAGTGTAAAAAGAATTCCGCTTTTACAGAAGACTTTGCTGAGATGCAGCATGTGTGTAAGAGACGAATGGGAGCTAGCAATGCCATAATCTGCAATTCATGCAATACATCAAGGTCAATACATTTTCATATTTGTTCTGCTGTTTTATGTATTCTTGCTCTATTTATTGCCAAAGAAAGATGTGAAGTACACTTTATACACGTAGTCCTTACACAATTAGTTTTTGCACTAGCTTTACAGCCTGTTTTCATTCACAGCTCATCAAATACAACATTCTGTCCCTCTGCATCACTTAAAGACGCACAAGGTCCCCTTCATATCTTTCCCAGGCTTTCCAGAAACATCAATGTAAACCCATCCCTGTCAGGTGATGTAATATAAAGAGTGACAAAGTCTGCGTATTGAGGAGGTGGGGTGCACATCTCATGTGAGACTTAAAGTCAAGGTATCATGGTCACATTACATCACATAGGGTTGCGCAGCAACATCAGAGTTGTTGTTCCTTCAAGCTACATGCACATATAATATATGTATTGTTAAAGGTCCACTCCTATTTAATCCAAGTCTTGTTCTTCCTTTTCCAATGCCTACAAATGCATTTCTGTCACATGTGATACATATTACACCAATAAAGATGAAAAAACATAAAAGATAAAAAGAGGAGCTCCCGGCCGCAGCATCTGCATGCACCACCTTTGCCGTGGCAGTGTTATCTGAAGTTTTGAGTTACATAATGTTTCTTGTGTCACATGATTCGTAGCATAACATACTGATTTTAACCAAAACCATGATCTTTTCCTAACCAATATCTGATGACCTGGGATTTAAACTTTATCTAAGTGGTTCAAGATGGCAACGCCTCCTTCAGTCCGTAATTTATGGCTAAAATGTGACACCTACAATACAGTTAAGTGGACAGTGATTCTGCATTCTTACACCAGAGCATTCAGCGTGTCTGTTAAACAGTGCAGGGATCATCCACAGGGCATCGTTGACACTGACAGTAACTTCTGCCTTCTGAAGTCAGGGAGCAGTGCGCAGGGTCGTCTGACAATCTGATTTCCACATCCCTGAGAAATGTATACCAGCTGTCTCTCTCTCCTTGTCTGACACGTCTCCCTGGAAGTGTCGAGCCTCAGGTCCCCCTCAGCAGGAGGAGGGCTGAAAGAAAGAGGTCAGAGAGATTGACTGAATCAAGATTAAGCTGCCATAGCAGCACTCGGGCTTAAATGTGCAGATGAGAGCACAAAGCCCAGAAGTAATTTTACAGATTGCTAGATGTGTCTGGATGTAGCTGTTCTGTGCTTAGCCCACCCGAGTACACTGAGTGGGGACGGTAATCAAAACTCCCTTATCGCCTACACAGGACTGGCTTGTTGCTGATGGTAACAGCTTTTCAAGTTAACTTTGACCAGTTTTCTCTCTGGAAGATCCAGACTTGTGGGTATTTGACATTTGTGGCCTTGCCAAGAATCATGACAGTTTGTGAAATAGTCACTAAATTTAATCTATAGAATCATGACATGAATTGTCCATTGTTTCCGAGAGAATCAGGACTTTCAAACTAAAATGGATTAAGGTAGTATAAACGCAGTATAAATGGTTCCAGTGTGAGACCAATAGTAAGGAAGTGGTTATTTTAACCCAAGCCATGATTTTCCTAAACCTAACCAGGTAGTTTTGGTGGCTAAACCTAATCAATAGGGCTGGGTATTACCACTGATTTCCTGATTTGATTTCTGATCTGATTCCATTCAATATTGATTCTTTTAGTGATATGCCAGTTACAATATCAGTTTGGCTGAACATGAAAGACATTCTCAGGAAACTAATGCTGCAGATTTTGCAAGGAACCCTCTAATGTGTAGCATTAATAAAAATATTAATGTTTACAAGACAAGTTGTCCCTGCAGTGTTTGCAGGCAGCAGTCACAGGTCAGATGATGCAAGCTACATAAATAAATAGACAAGAAAAGCGCTTCGTCCCAGAGCTGCCAGAGAAAAAACTACACTGACAAAAGACCGGGTTCAAGCTTCACTCATCCACGGAAAAGGGCGTATATTAAAAGATCTGTCTTGGATTCTGTGAATAGATGTTGGATCATTCAAATGAAGATTGATTTGAATCTGATTTTTTTTTTTTTTTTTTGAGAACTAAACTGCACTCATCACCTGAAATGTTTCTCAGCCATCTTTATTTTAAACGTGTAACTGGACATTACGAATCTGTTATTGCTAACTTGACTCTGGAATGAGAAAAATGGTGGATAATACATTTTACATATATATAGTACATGTGAAAATCACAGAAAAAAAGAACTTTTTTGTCCATGTACATTTCATTAACAGCCATGAGACTGTGTTGGTGTGGCATGACAGTGATAGATAATGTTGCTTTGCAAGTGCATATCAAGAGCCAGTCATCGTCAAGGGTTTGATAGTGTTCAAAGATTTTTGAACCACTACTGGTAGGAATATCTTGACACTGACACCGGTTCCTGAAAGGTCCCTTTTCTTTTGGTACCAATTTTATAAAATTAATTTTAACAAAATTAAAAATGCATTGCTCATTATGGTACAAATCCTTAGTTTCATTTTTCAGCTCCTTTATACACTTAAATATTTTTTGCACAAAAATAACTCAGAACTTTATATGTAGCGCTATGTTGACATGAATTACCGTTTGACTCATGAAAAGATCCTCAGCTGAAACTTTTCATATGGCATTGAAGGCAAATTACAAACAATTACTTTTTTTAATCAACTGATATGACATAACACAAATTCTAATTAAATACATGCAATCTTTGACATTACTAAAGTTAATCTGTCTGACCTGCAGCTTTTGTAATATCAATGATTTACAGTCTTTTGGGGGAAAAATCTTCAACCTAACGTGGGTATTTTTCTCTATAATTAACTTGAAAGATTGTCCGGGAATCAGATCAGCATGACTTTGGGCTTTTCAGAAAAGCCACCGGGGGAACTTGATTTACCAAAGATCTGTTGGTTAGTGATAATTTTGGAACAAAGCAGCAAAGGGGAACAATGCACACAACATATCATGCTGTTCTGCGGTTGTCAGCATTCCCTTGTCTTTAACTTTTACAATTCATCAAAGACCAAGCAGTTTTGCAGACCTGAGCGAGAGAGAGCTCCAGCAGCGCTCAGTTGCTCGGCTCCCTTGATTGTCACCCTTTCCAAGGATACGCGCCTAACTGTGAGCTCGTTAGCATCATGAGACAGTCAGGTGTAGAGAAATTTAGTTGTTTTAGCTCAATTAAAAGCCGAACATCTTTTCTCAAATAGATTTTATTCCCAACTCAGCTTTAGTACTTATCAGTCATCGGAAACTGTTAGATTTAAGCTTAGGGGTAAACTGTGAAGGAAAAAAATCACTGCTTCATTATGATAATTCTCGTTCTTATACTGAGGTCCTCGTCATCCTCCTGCTTCTTTGACTTCTTTTTCCTTTGATTTCCAGTTGATGTTATGTTTCTGTGGGTAGCGGCAACCGCTTCTTTTTCTGTGCAGCCATTGTGCTTCTTGCCAGAAAACATAAAATGCATCATTTCCTTTTCTTCCACCAAAGATTTTTTTTTTTTTCTGGGAAACCTGCCCAGCGCCTCATATTTAGACTCACATGTGAAGTTGTAAAAAGAAGTTGGCAGTCTGTGTTGTTTTATTTTCTGCGGTTATAGGGGCATGTTTGTAAGTTGTACGTATAATACTTACATTGTATTCTATTTTGCCATCACACTCTTTTCAGAATTAATTTTTTAACAAAGTGCGGAGGTACCTCAAGGTGAGAAGCAAATTTATTAATCTCTAATACAGGAATGAAAAATTAAGTGAACTTTGCAAGCATCTCACTAGAGCTCAGATACAATAAATTAGGGTTGTAATACTCAAAACTGAGACAAAAACTTCTTCAAGGTCTCCTCTTGGATTCAACTCGGTCTTGTCTCACAGACAGGGAGGAGGGATTTTATTTCAAGGCCAGTCAAGACCACAATTGTAGGGATATCACTATTACTATTTTTTAACATCATCACTGTGATTGGATGTAAAACTTCCTGCTTCAAATTAAACCAGTAACTTGACTCATTTCTCTTTTGGCATTTTTGTTGATGTTACCGGCTCTCAGCCCTCTCCAACTGTCCTTCACAACCACTCCAAGAAAGTGAATGTCGGAGACAGGAGAAGAAGCTGTAGCTGTCTGGGAGGAGATGCCCGCCAAATCTTCAGTGATAAAATTGGCGAGTTGATCTGCAAAACAGTGTCCAAAAGAAAACACACAGCAGCGTGTAAATTATGCAACGCATCGCTTACTGAGACGACTGGGACTACATCAAACTTTTAACAGCACTTAGAAAGGTAACCTAAGTAAAGTGATGCCAAAAAACTATATGTTTTTGGTTGTGATAAATAGTGCAAGACAGACAGATATTTCTCCAACCACAAGTTGCTTTTTATTCAGGAAAAAAATATTTTCAAAGTGTAACACAGTGCTGTTCAGAGTACTACTTTTTACTTTTATCCAGGTCCATTTTTACTCAAGTGCTTTATTTTGTATAATATTCCAGTACTGGATAATAGTCCAGTATTGTACACAGCATTTTTACAATTTACGATCATTCCCTTTAACTGAAGAATATTTTTTTATAATTTTATTGTAAAAAAAAAAAAA
>JAJHUR010077059.1:0-11418 GCA_027495735.1 Lutjanus campechanus | reverse complement strand
GAGGTCAGTGTCCTGCAACCTGCTGGAAACCTGCCTGAGCTTCAAGTCTGGAACTCATTCCAATATTTTCAATTTGGACTGCAGTAACCATTTTTGAACACTAGCATGTTACATATTTCCCCTTAATGGATGGAGTGGGCGATTCCAGAGAAAGATAGTTGATTGTTGGATCTCATTCCCAGGACATCAAATACTGATGCTTTGGGTTGGGCTGATTGTTGAGTCTCATTGTTTTGTTGAGTGGCTCCGACTAACCTACCAACCCAAATCGTTGGTATTTGATGATGTGGTAATGATACCCAACAATATTTCTCCAGAATCACATTCAGGAAGAAGCATACCAACTGTTGCTGTGTTTTCTGGTATCCTTGTTTGTATATATGCTGCAAGGCTGGTGGCTAGTGCTAAGAGAGGTCAACCTCATGGTGGAACTAGATGAAGTCAGGGTTTCCACTAAAGTCATTAGGATACATTGTTTGGGACCAATGAATGGCTTTACCTTTTGTGTCAATCCAGTCAATTTCAGTTGGAATCACAGACAGCAAATAAAGATGGATGACACAGCTCCGCTTCCTACCACTGTACAAAAATGAAGCCAAAATATCCCAGTTATGAGGGCTGCTATCTTGTGCTGGTGATATCCTTTGGAGCCTAAATCAGCTGTTAATCATACTTGAACATACATCCCAGTGACAAGAACTACCTAAAATGGCAGAAACCATCTTGGGGGAAAAATTTGACATGTGCTTTGATTATTTGGTTTGGCCCATGTCCCACAGAGGGGGCAGGGTTTATGACCTTTACTGCAGCAGGAAACTAGGGGGCAATTGAGATGTTTTGTCTTAATTTTTTTAGCGCTCTCATGTTGTCCATCTTAATATATGGCAAGTGTTAGCACATGCTTTCTCTTTGGCTGACAACACACATTTTAGTTACAACAAATGAGGCACTCAGGTTTGGTTTGTAAATTGATACAAAATTGGTCACACCTGAGTGAGAGTAAAGGTGGGATATTGGTTAAAATGAAGACGTCACAAGGGTAAAATAATTGTTCTGTCTCTCCCAGCTCTGGAGGCCCAGGCCCTGGCCCTTAGGAGACCTCGCCTGTAAGGTGACGATGTTCCTCTCAGAGTGCTGCACCTTCTGCACCATCCTTCACATCACTTTCCTCTCCCTGGAGAGGTACCTGGCGGTCTGCTGGCCAATCACCGCCAAGATTCTGGTGACACGGAGCAGAACCAAGACTCTCATTGGCTGCCTCTGGCTGGGTGCAGTTGTCAGTGCAGCACCAGTGTTGGTCATGGTTGGAGTGGAGGACGTTGGGATAGAGGAGCTCGGTGTTGGTGGATGGAGGGAGGGTGGAGGGCTAACAAGCAGGGAAGGAGAACAGGGAGGATTTATGATGGATGGAAGTGGACATACAGTCTTGACAGATGGGGGACTAGAGGGAATAAACTGGGAGGAAAAAGAGAAAAGGGGATTGGATGAAGGAGTTGGGGAGTTAAAGTGGTTTGGGGAGAAAGGAGAGAGAAAACTGGCAATCAGAGACAGAAATGAGAGGAAACAAGGAGATAAGGGAGGAAGCAAAGAAGAAGGAAGGGTGGAAGTGGAGGGAGAGCAGCAAAACAAAATGAAAGAAGATGAAGGAGGAGGAAAGGATGAAGGGGTTGATGGAGGTTATGGGGGAGGGAGTGACAACAGAGAGTGCCGCTGCACTCATTACGCTGTTTCTTCTGGCCTGTTGTCAGCCATGACGATTGTCTCCAACTTGTACTTCCTGGTACCACTCTGCATCTTGGGCCTGGTCTACAGCCTGATTGGACGGACACTGTGGCTCCGCCCACAAAGCAGCCGTAGAGACCAGAGTCACCGGCACACTGTCAAAATGCTGGGTGAGAAACACACACGCGTAGGCACTTTCTTTACTGTAAGAACACACAAACAAGTGCTTACATAGAGAATAGATTTGACTAAATATTTACTCTAACCACACTAACTGAACTGAATGATAATTACAACAATGCAAATATGCTATAATACATAATATAAAAAATGGTAACAGCCTACAGTTGAGCCTACCATACCATCTTTCTATTAACCTTTCCTTTATTGTTATCATCCATTCTAAAAAAAATCTGTGAAAAAAGTGTTCATTCAAGACCTTAGTTGAGTTTTATCTTCATTGTCCTGCCTGATATTTGGCTTTGCAGAAGAGCAAAGCCAGACTCTATTTCTTGAAGGACCATTTAGTGGCATCTAGTGTTGAGCTTTCATATTGCAATTATTCTCCACTTCCAATCGTGTTGGAGTACCAGTGTTAGGAAATGAAAACATATACTTACTGAATATTATATTCAATTTCTGCCATATTCTGTTCATAAATCCCTGTGCATCTTACACACCCTACCTTTAGCCGATTTAGTAAATCACTAGTTTGAACCTAGCTGGTAGTTACTGAAACTTAGTAAAGGATTTAGGTATAGCTTGTGCAGCCCCATCCAGGACATTATTTTGAGTCTACTGTAAACTCAGGGCATTGCTGTAAAAGTGCTTAGTGTTCAGTCAGGAGACATATTTTATCACCTGGTAAAAGTGCTTCAGGTATGAATGATTCTGATGTCCTCCTCCTTTGTTTTTCTCCCCCATCATGCCTCTCTCACTATTCGTTTCTCCAGGAGTGATTGTCTTGGCGTTTGTCCTGTGCTGGCTGCCCTTCCATGTGGGTCGGACCATTTTCTCTCTTTCTCTGGGCAGCGGTTCTGATGGACAGGAAACATACCCGGACACAAACTCCCACTTGGACATTAATACTCCCTCTGATGTCAGTACAGACAGAAATATCAACACACACGCTGGTGTAGAAACACACTTGTCAGACACACAAACGCACACTGACATAAACATACAATCTGATGATATAAGCACAGACAAACATTTACATTCTCATGTTATATCACACACCAGAGGGCAACATATGAACTCTGGCACAAGCACACATAAACTGGATCGTACACACACAGCAACACATGCTGAAACACACAATGATACAACACATGGTGATACACAACTTGGCAGATTTACAGACAACAGAGATACAAACAATCACTTGCAAAACAGCACAAACACCACAACAAATAATGGCACACAGATTACACACATCATTACACAAGTATCACATTTAAATACTAGTTTCCATAATGTTACAACCGCCAACACACACACCAACAGGCTGACCTGCACAGATGTACACACACTCACTAGCATGCAAAACGCTACGCCTATTTGCATAAATTCACGAAACAGCACCCTCAATCACACACCTCTGACTGCAGGCACAAACACATATGCTGTGACACCAACTAACCTATACAATGATACACACGATGACGCACATTTGTATTTTTTATACTATCTGTCTCAGTATTTCAACCTGGTGTCCTCTGTCCTCTTCTACCTCAGTGCTGCTGTCAATCCTTTATTGTACAACCTGATGTCTGCCAGGTACAGACACGCTGTACACAGCCTCATATACACGCAGTCTCACACACCGTCTCACCGCCTGCACACACTCACGGCACAGCACTCCACGACCACTTTGTAAGGACAGATACTGTCTGCACAGAAACAGATGCACACACTGCATGCAAAAAAAGGGAAACAATCAAGCAAACCCATAAGGCCTCTGTTTACTGTACAACCTTTTACTAAGTAAGCAATGTCTGGATAATGGTAAAATAAATGTATAGTTGTTGGTTCTCTTTCCTTGCTTTTAGGCTTCTATGAATAAGTAGCATACATAGTTATCTAGCTTCTTTTTTGTCTGTTTTTATGATTATGATTTATGATGGAGAGAAGGCAGTCATCTCATTATCTCCAAAATCTCTCAATATCTCCAAAACTCTGCAACTCACACCCAAAAAATTCTAGATGGATAAGTAGCTCTACAGGCCAGGGAAAAAATATGCATATTTGATTTTTGGGTGAATTGTCCCTTTAAGTTGCGGGCTTTCCCATGGCCTTCCCAGGGTTTGGGTCCAGTTCTGGGAAAGAGGGATTTTAGTGAAATAAGAAGTCAGTGTTAAGTTCGTTTTTAGACTTAGCTCACTTATTGTTTACAGTGTAGTTTTAGTCATAGTTTGATTAGGCTTAGGCAACAAAACTAATTGGTTAGGTTTAGAAAAATATCATGGTTTGTCTTTATCATGCAGGTGTAAATAGCCACATTGGTTATTTACAACTGAACCATTCTTCATCACTATTAGCCTCTATCAGAAATGTCAAAAAGAGTCTCACTTGTTTTTTTTTTTCTCTGACTACTTTCTGTAAGTAGTCACATTCGCAACAGACACCTGGCTGCTTGTCACTGCCATGTTAGACTATATACACCTGGGCATAAATAGCCACATTGGCTGCCTCTTCCTGGGTGCAAATAGCTACAATGACCACCTCAGTTGCAAATAGCACCTGCCTCAAAAAAGGGCATATTTGTGTTTTATTACCATATTTTGAAGCTTTACTGCTGTGTTTACCGTCATTACTGATGAAACAGCATCAGCAGAAAGGATTAACTATTAGTTTTGACTACACAATTACACAATTTATTAGAGACACAATTTATTACAAGACCTGTGAATTGGCTTGGAACTAACAGCTGCCATCAGTTTTCCATTTTAATTTCTGGCGTTAGGGCTGCTAAGTTATTTGTATTCAGACCAAAGAAATGTAATTTCAATATAGGTTTGATTACGGTAACGGTCTCAAAATATGTTCTCACATCCACACACACACACACACACACACACACACAGAATAGGGCTACCATTTTGATTCATGTAGTTTCATACAGGCTGATGTTTTTGATGTAATATATATTACATTACATGTCCTAATGCGTCAGATACTGATATTATAAATGCTGTTATTTGATTCGCTGTTTAGATTTCATCACCTCCGTGGAGGTGGTTATGTTTTCACCCATGTTCGTCTCTCTGTCTGTCAGCAGGAAACACTTCAGAATGGATTTCCTGTAGTTTGGTGGAAAGATTGGCCTCAGGCTTGGGGACAATTGATTTGATTGAGTCAGTAGCCTAGGCCATTTCTACCATGAGATGTGGTCTATTTTTAGAACTGGGTGTATATGATGTAGAGACGTAGAAAAGTGGAGAAATGTTCATAATGCTGAAAAATTATTTGAAGTTTACTCAGACTGTATAATATCTTAATTAAATACATTTTTCACTGAGTAACTTTCTAGTAAATTTCTAGAGTCTCAAATTTTGTTTGACTGACAGTATGGCTCATATTATAACTAATGTATGAATGTTTTTACTGCACACTTTGTAAAATGTAAGGATCTGCCATATCTGTTTAATGTCTTGCTTGTATTTGACATATGAGTCATTCCCTGGGATCAATATAAAAATAGTTGTCATGTTTCATGTAAAATATATAATTGCTTCGGTTCCTTTCTAGTTATATAATTTGTTTGCTTATTATAGACCTTGCTTGTTATGTATTTATGTAAAATGTTACCAATTTACCAAATGCATTCCTTCTTTCTCATTATGAGAAGTGCAAACTGAAACCACTGGTGGCCTCTGACCAGCTCTGATGAAGCAGATCAGTAGGTTTAGAGCTTTGATGAACCCATTTTGGATTCTAAACCTCATATATTTCTGTTGACACTGGTGGCACAATTACCATTTTTGATTCTCAGGGTGGAAAGCTAACTGTCCCACAACAACTGGCACAGTCTGTCCTGTAACTATCAGTAAACAAACCTTTTAAAACCTTTGTTGCATCCATCCATCCATCCATCCATCCATCCATCCATCCATCCATTTTCTTCTACTTATCCCGCATCGAGTTATGGGGGCATTAAGCTAAGCAGATGTATTTCAGACGTCCCCCTCCTCAGTAATGCTTTCCAGCCTCTCCTTCTCCTTGGGAATCTGGAGGTGTTCCCAGGCCAGATGAGATATCTAATCCCTCCAGTGAGTTCTGGGTCTACCCTGGAGTAAGAAGGTGTCCAGATGCATGAACCACCTCAGAAGGCTTTTTTCGATTCGAAGGCTTCCTGATGGTGTCTGAGCTCCTCACCCTATCTCTAAGGCTGAGCCCAGCCACCCTATGGAGGGTCATTCTGACAGCTGTGGCCACAACAGCTAATTTTTCTAACATGTAGACATTATACAGACCTGTTGTCCAATAAATGTCCCAGTAAACATTAATGACTTAAGATAATATTTTCAGTATGAGCAGATAACTGTCATCAGATTTCCCATGTGTGTCACACTACATGGTAGGTATCTGTATTTGAACATGCGTTTGTTTGCTGTTTTTGTGTGTCCAACCTGTGTGTGTCTAGACTTTGTACCCTATTACTGGTCAGCGACAGCAACTTTTTCATTTTCACAACAGGTTCTGTGCAGCTGTTTCCAGTCACTCTGGATGCTGAGATGGGTATAAACTGCAGTGCTTCTCCAAAGACGGTAGACTGTCTGTACGATACAGCCAGGTATGCAAAGAACCTGCGAACTGGTAAACATGTATTTGCTGTTGCTTGCTTGAAAACTTAATCCTGACATTACCCTAGTTTTGGGGCCGTGATAATGTGGTTAAAAGAGGATGAAAACTTTTGGATGAAATTGTTGTGTGGTCAACAGAAAGATTGGTTGTGAGACAGCTGAGTCATAATTATTTCTGAAACTACGACTATGTTAGTCCAACTCAGAATATCTTAACTCTCCAGTCATGCAGGCCTGGTTCCTGATGCCTCCCTGGATGCTTCACTGGCCTCTCTGCTGTCCCTGAACTCATCTTGGGTTCTGGAGCAGCAGTACTCCACCCTGCAGAGTGGTATGACCAGTCAGCAGAAGCTTACCTTCAACCGTGACCTCCACACCCTATTTGGAGGAAACACCACGGTCAGATCACACTGGTGTTTGGTTTGCATCCATCATGTGTTACTATCCTTATTGTTAAAACCTTGAAGATGGTCTTGGCAGACAGAAACCCATATGGGATTCCTATGAATCATGTCTGGAATTTCATGGAATTTAGAAGGGTGTATTCTTGAAAACACAAAATCACTTTGAGAATGTCAGCCATGACCTTCATTTTATGAAAATCTGATGAATATGTTTAGCCTCAGATGCATGTCATATAAATATTTAAGCAACAGCTTTGTATCAAAGGTTTTGATAATGTCCATATAACTACAGTAAATGTAACTTTCTGTGCATGTGTGTTTATTCTAGGTGAGTTATGGGGGTGTAGGTGTTGTTGCACTTGCCCTTTCAGTCCTGTTTGAGATGCTAGCCCATCACCAGACCACTCGGTTGGGCTCAAGGAGCCCCGAGGCCCGCCCTACCCCTCCAGACCCCATACACAGAATGTTTGGAGCTGATGCAGGGTCGGACATCAGCGCCATTGCCAGCGAGTTTCTCAAACAGGTGGCTGGATGTTAGATGCAATCCAGTAGTCATAGTAATTGTAGTATTAAGGTTAAAGCACACTCATGAGTATTAATTCTGAAAATTTAAAAACCTCGGATTAAGTGTTAAAGGTTCAGTGTGTGAGATTTAGGGGGATTTGTTTGCAGAATATAACAGAAATAGAATATCACATTAAGTATGTTTTCATTAATGTATAATCACCTAAAAATAAGACTCATGTTTTTGTTACTTTAGAATTAGTTGTTAGAAAACTCGGGGCCTTTTTCATGGGGGCTCCCTCAGCTCCCCCATAATTTAAACTGTGCTCTATTAATCATATTCCAAAATGTTGATTCTTGCAAGTTTTTGGCACTGATGCACAAAATAATGGAACACTTCTAGTCAAACTGAGTAGAACCACCATTAGGGCTGCAACTAACAATGATTTTTAATTTAATTTATTTGTTTATTTGAATGGGACAGTGCACATTGATGAACATGTTAAATCATGTAAAGATGCCGGATTGTAGCATGATGTAGCATGATTTTCATTACCGATTAAACTGCTGATTATATCACAATATCCCTGTCACAAAAATATCAGTTGTTGTTGAGATGTAGCACTATTCAGACATGATGGATCATACTTGTAGTTAACCTGTATGTACAATATAATCTATTTTGTAATGAACTAGAGTCTGAGGACAAGATGACTGAATCTAAAAATCTTCTACCATGGCAGATACCCAGTACAGCCAATGACCGGGACAAGATGGCAGCGCTGCTGGAGACCTACGAGAAAAAGCTGCGATCCGAGCTGATGGATTTCTATGAGACGATGATGTTACCGGAGGGGAGCACTCTCAGCTCTGCTGGGGTTGGCTTTGTTGATACAAAGCAGCTACAGAATTACAAATAATATTAGCAATGGTGCTTGTACATCTATTACAGCTTCTTTCACCACTACTGTTAATACTAGTGCTATTGGTGTCACTACTAACAGTATTTGGCTGGATATAATTTGCTACACTGTGACTATCCAATAAATAATAAGTGCTTTTGGCTCTGGGATAATTTATCAGTTAAACTAGATTAAAGAAGTGTGATAATCTTTGTTTTAATCCTTGGTTTGCAAAATAATTATGGTTGGCTCAGATTTGTTTGTCAAAAAGTGAGTGTCAGAGTAAGCACGTGTAAAGATGTTGTACCGTTTGTGTGCAGGTGAAGCAATGGATGAACGGAGCTGCTCTCCATATCCACACTTTCCTCCACTGGAAACGTCTGACTGATCCATCGGCTGAAGAAGTTTTAAGTCTGGACTACCTCCATCGTGTTGAGCCTCTGCTCAAGATCTACAGAGAGTATCTCCTCAAAACGGTATTGCTCTCCTCTTTCATAACAACAGGGGAAAATGAATGATTCTATTGCACTTTACTATCCACAAAGGAATAGATGCAAACACCCATGGAGAATCACTCAACAGAAAACATTCATTTCCCCAAAAAGGCCACCAGAGGTCAGCAGGATATTGTCTACTGCAGCGATAAATGTAGCTACAAGTCGCTTATATAATACAAACACATACAGTAGGAAACATAGCAGCAGAGTCATCCTACTGTAGTATGACTCATAGGCATCATAAGCACTGACCTTTATGCTGGTGTCCATCATTTGACTGATACATGAAACCCCCTGATATAAATGGAGTGGACAAAATATTTCAGTATAATGCAAAACAATTCAACAGCACCACAAACTCCAAATTATTATATGCAGTTGATGCAGTTGCAGTTGGGATTTATTGGCCAGTCATGATCAAAGTTGGAGCCATAGTTTTCAAGGTCTCACCTATTTCCCTAAGCTTTATTTTAAGGTGTCCTGTTAATTTCATATTTGTGGAAACATATAAAACATGAGCATCAACCCATGATCCCGCCCTCTGTCAACAGGTTAAAGTGTTCCCACCCTTAAACCCAGGCCCCAGCGGGTTGTTGATAGTGGAGCCTCTGAGAAACGTGAGCCATGCGGTTCACCACAGGGTCTGTGAGCGCAAGGCTGTCCAGCGGGCTCTGGCGGAGCGCTTCCTGTCAGACCAGAACCTGCAGAGGGGAGAGGAGTTCTTCCAGAGCTCCCACAAGCACCATGCTGCTCTGATAGCACAGCTGAGACACTTTCAGCTGAGCATGGTTTAACGACTGACTGAGACTGACTGGCTGATATTGATGATCTGGTCCCAGATTGTTGGAAACATAACTGGTTACTCATCTTACTAAACTCACCTGTTTGATGTCAGACTAATGTGACACTATCTCCCAGTCTGATCAGGATATTTTTTTTCAAACGATTCTTCATGAAATTTTTGCTTTCCTCACAAAGCTGCTCCACAAGTTCACCTTTTAAACAGAATTTTTTTTAACATCAGTCCTTAAACCTAAACCTCTCATTTCCTGATTCCCAACAACTTTATTCCTGATCTGTGCTGTTTGAAAATCCCTCAACTCTCTAAATTTTACAGCCTTTCATTGAATAAAACACTGAGCTGTGTCATGGTTTAGAGTTTTTGTTGGTCATTTCCTGTTTTATTTTATAGTCTTGGTTCTCCCTCATGTGTCCTGTCTTTACTTCCTGTCTTTGTCCTTTTCCTGCCCTTTTGATTGTCATTTGTTTCACCTGTTTGTCCACCTGTGTCTGATTTGTTCCCTGTCCATTTAGTCCTAAAAATGTCTCTGTCAATTCAGCTTCTGCTATGTGTTTACACTTTGGTTGGCTACTCTTAACTTGCAAGCACTTTTTCATCCTGTTTATCTCCTCTTTATCCTATCTGTGGCTGAACTCTGCTCAGTGGAAATAAAACTGCTTCTTCCTCATTCTATATTTGACAAATAGTGCTGTGCAGCAGTTTCCCCAGAGCTGGGCTTCAATGTTTAACTTTAATGTTTAACTTTTCCAAAAATTTTGATTGACAATAGATATCTAACATCAGCTGAGGATGTGGATGTCATTGTGCTTTTCTCCCTAGCCTGCCCAGTTAAACACAGGACTAAGAAAGATGTTTTGAGTTTTGTTCCTCTTAACAAATCTCCGCTATTGTGAAATTAACGGTCTCAGTATTTGTAACACTGTGATACAGATAATCACGAAGGCTTTTTGGGGCAAAAGCTTTATCAAGGGGTAAGTGTTTTTTCACCTTCACCTGAAAAATACTGTATTTCCTAGTGCAATTTTATGAAAATATATACTCTAGAGAGGTTTATCTGAATGGCTGGCTGAATGTTTGTGCATTAAATATGAGGAATCATCTATCACATGACTTTTGCATTAATGTTCTTGTTGTGCTCCTTTTTGAAAGAGAGGAAAAGGGACCATGAATGTTAAGATAAGATGAAAACTAAAATCCTTAAAGATAAAATCCTTAAAATGCTTTCCAACCAAATCAGAAGTATATTATGTCCAGAGGAGACATGCCACACACACCTAGTGTTCTTTGTACCTTGTGTGTGCACAGAACCTTAGCAGCATTAAACGTATAAACCTTGAATAACTATGCAACAATAAGAAGTCCCTAAATGCATATTTCCCCCATTTAAACGTTTGTACCAGATTACCCAAAGCACATTGTGAAACATACTTGATAAGTGGGACAACTAAAAAATGCTTGAAAAAAGAAAAACTAAAACACATTTTCAAACATGCATATTTGGTGCTTGAATAGCTCACAATCCTATATCACCAGTGGTCGACTCAAGGAGGGGCAGGAGTATGACTAAAAACATGCTTAAGTGCTCAGACAGCCTGAGTCTGTCACTGTAAGTCACTGAACCTGTTTTGCATTCTCCAGGTGAGCATCCTGGACTGTCAGGTGCCCCGCCCGTTTCTGTGACATCACCGCCATAAAGTCATTTGAAATCAGTTACATCTGTGCTAAACCACAAGTTCTGTTGATCAGATTTAATTAGAAATCCAGCTGTTATTTTGGGACACG
>JAJHUR010077057.1:0-25756 GCA_027495735.1 Lutjanus campechanus | reverse complement strand
CTATGACAATTACAAGATTTCAGCATGTAGACATGTTCAGGGCCGGACTATTGTCAATAATGTGAAGTTTGGTGCAGATTGGACCATTGATGCTAAAGTTATAGCAATTTCGTGTTTCATGGCGAGAGGTCAAACTTTGACGCCAAAAAGCCGATACGCCCTTCAGAATCTGCAAGACCTTTTAACGACTTTTGATCACAAGGTAGTCAAGCGCGCACACACCGAGTTTGAAGTCAATCCAAGCAATCCTGTAGGACGAGTTCGTTAAAATACAACACGTGGAAAAGGCCAAAAATGACCACGGAATTCAAAATGTCCGACTTCCTGTTGGGTTTAGCCTATAGGGTCCCCCAGACTTTTTTGTGCGTCTGGGCATGATCTACATATGTACCGATTTTTGTGCAGATCGGTCAAACTTGCTGGTCATGGTTGCGTTTAAAGGGCGTGGCCAAGTCATTTGGCCACGCCCACCAATAAAAAACACATGACAGGTAAATTTTCACCAAGACTGAAGTGTGTGCCAAATTTGGTGAGTTTTTGAGTATGTCTAAGCCCCCAAAAATGCAATTCATTTTTTTTGACAGTCTGAGCAAAAACAATAGGGCCTTGCACCTACGGTGCTCGGGCCCTAATTACTTGAATATACTTACATTGTGAAGTAGCCTATTACTCATTTGAGAATAATATATAATGGGACTAGAGTTATTATGTAATGCATGAATGTGTTCATAACTTAAATGTTGCAGCTGGTAAATGTGGAGCTGACTTTAACTCCTTTACACAGTATACTGCTGGGCAGTTTAATGATACACCGTAATGAATTTGTTCATATTTTGGATTGTCTCAATCTACAAAGTAGCATACAAGTATAAAGTAGCAGAAACTAAAAAATGGTCAAGTAAAGTACAAGAATCTCATTGTTGTTTTTTTAGTACTCAACCTTAGCAAATGTACTTATTTACTTTACACCAGTGCTTCCTCAAAATAAATATTATAGATTTAAAAAAAAAAAAACAGTAGAGCAGATTAAACACACATACTGGATAAAATGATAAATATATGAAAAATAACCTGCTGGCATGATCTACAGTACTGAAATAATGTGGTTTAAACAAAAGTTTAGAAATTAGATACTGAACAAATATGAAAATGGATGATCTGATCGTAACACTGGCATAGAAGGACAGGTTACAGGAACTTACAGAGTCTAAGTAGTTTGCTAGCTACCTTGCTAAATATGATGTGTTGTTCAGAGTGTAGGCGTTATAAGCTGAAGCTTCAGTGTACACCTTTTTTGGACTGTCTCTTCTCTGTTACTTTATTGGGATGTTTCTGACTGCATGATTTAAATATCTGCCATTTATTGTAAGAGGCTATGTATTTATATAAATTCATGGGTTTATGCATAATGAACTAATTTCTATATGCAGACTGAAAGAAAAATTCTAAATTTGAGGTTTTTGCTCGTGGTCAATTCAAGGCATTTTTAAAGACATTTTCCAACCCTTAATAACCCTTAATAAGCTGAAGGTGCTTCATAATTGTGAACTGATGATCTAGGATGTCAGATGTAGGAATGGAGTTACATTCAGTATTGGCTATAAAAACATATATTGTGTGTGATATTTATTGAATTGTGTCTATTGTTTTTACAGGGTCCAGTGCTGTGACGCCTGTGTTTGTGCAGAAAGGAGAGAATGTGACTCTGAATCTCATGAAAGATGTTCCTGAGAATTTTATTTTGTTTTCATGGAACTTCGATGAAAATATCAATTTAATAACATTTTTACCTAATAAACCAGTAATCATTGGTCGTCCCACTGGAAGGGTTGAGTTTTCTGAGGAAAAATTCTCTGTGACATTGAAGAATCTACAGGATGCAGACAGTGGAGTTTATACTGCACGAGTGAGAGGGATTCAAAGAGAACAAACAGTAGCTCAATATGATGTCACAGTTCAAGGTAGGTTTGTTTACATTTGATGGAACTTCAGTGACTGATGTTAACATTTTAGACACTGAGAGAGAGTTTCTGCTGCCATGTTTCTAAACTGTTTCACACACACATTCACCCCGTCAGATCCAGTGTCCAGTGATCCAGTTGAACTGAAGGTGGAAGGTGTGTCCAGCAGCTCAGACTCCTGTAACCTCACTGTGACCTGCAGCACACAGGACTCTCACATCAGCAGCACTTTCACATGTGACACCAAAACCTGCAGTCAGGAGGGAGGAGAGAGATCAGAGGTCACAACCTCTGGTGCTTCTCTCCGTGTCTACCTGGTGAATGACTCAATCATCTGTAACCATAGCAACCAGGTCAGCCAGACTAAGGACATCAAAATGGCTAAACGTCTTTGCATCAAACATGCTGGTAAGGCTCAAAGATAAAGAACTTCCTGATTATAACAATGCACAGCTTGGACTGTAACGCCATTAGAAATGAATAAATAAATTTTAAAAAAATAAAAAGCCTTTATTAAATCATGGCAGCTTTTTATTTTTCTACTTCCTGAATGCCTCGGTTTTTAAAATTTTCTTTCTATCACTTTTTTGATCCTCACACCGAAGAGCACCAGAAGCACACTTTTTCTACACCCAGCAGCACTCCATGCACCACATGTTGTACTGAATAAATAAATATTTGTTTATAATAAAATAATAAATTGGATTTGGGTTTGCTACAATTATAGTAAAATAAATTGATATTTTATTGTGTTTTAAGGGGTGGATTGGCTATATGATTTTAGCGTTTCTCAAAGAAAAGTTACTCTGGTTCAGAAATGACCTTATTACAGTAATTGAGTTCAACCATTAAAACACAATTTTCATTTTTGTCTTAATCTCAAGATGACTTCTTTAGCTGTAAACTGCTACAAACAGTGTTTTCTCAGAGAGGAATGACAACAACTTGTGTGTAGGGGAGGGTTATTATTTAAAATCACTTTGAATTGATTTTTTCATTATAAAACAAACCTGGTAAAAACCAAAAACATAACCAAAAACAAACCATATCTAACAGCCAGGTTGTTTGGTTGGTTATAAAGTTAAATCAGAAAATGGGCAGTTGAATTTTCAGGTCAGCTCTAATATTTTAATGGCAGGATGAATTGTCCTTTTTAATCTCTACCACTGTGGGTTTATAATCTAAATGGCTGATGGTGTTTAAATTTGCTTATTCACTGACCTTTGGATGGAGGTTAAATGGTGACTTTTGGGTCCACCAACTACAGTTTAAATCAGGGGTCCACAATCTTTACTATACAAAGAGCCATTTTTGGTCAAAAAAGAAAAGAAAGACTGATCTGTCTGGAGCCACAAATATTAAGTTCCCAATTTTCCTTTTATATTTTTTGGGGGATTTGGCATCCATAGCTAGTATAGGGAGACTAAGTTATGTCACACATTTTAGTTGACAAAATATTGAAACATTTGTTTAAAATTTAGCATGTAGGCTACGCATTTTTGCAACTGAGGAATGTACAATGATAAACTAAATTTTAAAATATTTTAAAAAAAATAAATAAAAAATTGTCAAAGCCACAGGGAGCCACTTGAGAGGGGCTAAACAGTCACACATGGCTCTGGAGCTGCAGGTTGCTGACCCCTGGTTTCATTGAACAAATTATTATTACCTTATTTCTTACTATATATCAGGTCTGTTATCAAGATACTTGTATAATTAAAACTGCAGTAAATATCAGAGGTTGGTAAGATGTGATCTTACAGTAGCACACTCTCAATTATGTTACATGACTTTAACCAGGCTTCATTTTCTAATCTAACTTTTGTTTTTCTTTACAGATCCTGAACAACCCCGCAACCACATCATTGTAGTGTATATTATTGTGGTTGTTTCCATCCTAGTTGTCATTCCCATTCTTGCAGTTCGTTATTGTCGAAAGAGGAAAATAAGTAAGTCCAACTGTGCATTTTAATATAGAATAGTAAAATCTTCCAAATGCAATTTGTTTACAGTGTTATACCAAACTTCATCATCTGCCACACCTACAACTCCCCCTTTATTAGACAACACAATTACAATAATTATATAATCAACAATATCTCAGGTCCTTCATGCAGTATATGGGTGTAAATCCACAACTCTTCATTCTTTACCACAGCCAAACATCTGACTAATATAAAACCCCTATATGTAGATTTTATGTGACAGTTGCATCTTTTAAATTGTCCAATGGACCACCCCCCAGTATTGTTTTTTTTAAATTATTTTGGTTTATTATTTTGTTCACTCATTGGCTGACATATGTTCACTTGGAATAGCAACTTTAATGCTTTAATAGATTCAATTTGTGGTTATATTACGGTAAGTAAAGCTCACACAGGCACTTGGGGCAACTAAGGGGTCCTTTGGGTAAGACAGAGGGGGGCTCCTGTGTCATTCAGTATCCCTAGCCTACAGCATGTAACCACTTATGTGTTAATGTATCTCAGAGTGAAAGAGAAAGAATAATGGGATTTATTTAAACTTGTACATCCCTGGAAGCCCGTTCTGTGTGAAACAGAATTATTTCCAGAACTGATTTTTCATTGTAGAAACTAAAGAATCTTAAAATTGATGCAGCCTTTATGCTTTAGTACAGTGTTTCCCAAAGTTTTTTTTTTTTCCTGGGGACCTGTTTTTAAAAAATAACAAACTGTTGTGTCATTGTGAATCACAACAGGTCTTATTTGTGCATAAAAAAACATGTGCATATACACATTTAATACTTTAGACTGAGATAAAAGGCCATCTCATTGTTTTTATTGAGATGAGACAACTCAAAATTTCTAGGCAAGTCACTGCAATAGATTTTTGAGTTTTGAATCAAACTCTTAAGTTTTGAAATAAATTTTAAAAAGTTTTGCTGACCTAGTTGAGATAATTTGCTTGTCTTTTTAGATAAACTTGAATCTCAAATTTTTTTCTTCTTTCTTTTTTTGCCTTCAAATTTAGGTTTTTATTCACTTTTTTGTTTTTACAGTGTACAAAATTTTAGTCTACTTCATAAATGAGACAACATAAGTGCATTTAGATAGGGATATTAGATAGAATTAACAGGCTCTTGTTTTTTTCTTCTTATCAGTAAACCAATACACACATTTTCATTGCTTTACTGTATAAAAGATGTACTGCAGACATAAATCTTAAATTTGCTGAATTTCTTCCTTAGTCTTTTATTTATTTGGTGACCAAAATAAAATCTCCTGTGATTCACCTGTGGGACACAACCCAATCTTTGGGAATGACTGCTTTAGTCCATTCATTTTCAGTATTCCCAGGTTTGTTCCCAGGGGCAAGAAAAGGGGGTTTCTGTGTGCATTGCTTTCGCCAAATATGACAAGGGGTCACCAACATTACAAATATCAGAATCCTACACAAAGAGGCTTTAAAGTGCACTGCTGTGTAAAGATAGTGTTTTAGACACAATCAAATCTGGACTTACTGGAGGTGCAGCTCATGTAATGTAAGGAGTTTAGTAGCAGAAACGATAAAGCTTTCAAAATGAAATGCAAATTAAAGCAACGTGTGTTTTTATGACCTGCAGATGGAAGATTATCCATTGAAAATACAGTATATGCCACTCCTCAGGTAAGTGTCCATTTTTTTAACATCACACTCCCAAACTTGCCAGAATTTCAGATATTTAGCCATTTAACAACTGAGACAGGGAAAATAAAGAAACTCCCTTCCTCACACCAATCACCACATATTTTCCTGACAAGATGGTCTATTTGTACATGATGTGTGACTCCTCGCCACTAACGTCTGCATCAATCTGCTATTCAAGGTCCTGCTGCTTGCTCTGACCTGCCACATGCAGACTGGATCACTGGTTGTGCTGCTTGTTTGTGCTTAAATGTACCTTTGGACCAGATGAACCTGATGAATTTCCAGATGCATCCATCTATCCAAACCTGCTATTGAGGTCTTGTCTTGCAATTTATGTTGCTTATGTGTTGTTTGTTTGCGTTTTTATTATAGTTTTACTCAGATTTTGATCCATTG
Organism: Lutjanus campechanus; assembly: GCA_027495735.1. Classification (NCBI taxonomy): domain Eukaryota; kingdom Metazoa; phylum Chordata; class Actinopteri; order Lutjaniformes; family Lutjanidae; genus Lutjanus; species Lutjanus campechanus. The sequence continues at coordinate 19,751 of JAJHUR010077057.1, read as the reverse complement.
CTACAAACAAAAAGTCAGTTTTTGAGAAAGTGTGATACACAAATACAGGGGCGGATTTAGGAGCTGGGGAGATCTAGGGCTAAGCCCAGAGACTGTGACCAATTATTTATTTATTTTTTTGCTTCCACGCGCACTGAAACTCTTTCTTTGCTTCAGCACAACAGAAATGTGTTGTGCATCTACTGAAATGCCTTAAGAACATAAAGTGGACAAAAGGCAGTGGAGAACACATTAACACATAAATTCACACCCTTTAATGATGCAAACAAATGTCTTAATTCACTCAAGATTCAGTCAGCAGCTGGTTGGAGTCACTGTTCAGAATCTCTGTCTTATATGATCCAAAACATTTGTCTCCACTTTCTGTGGATGACAGTACCAGTGGCTTTTTGAAAAAAAAAAGTCCCTTTTGGCCATGCCAAGTCAAACCGTGCTGCATTGATTTGCATTTCCATTACCACTTTTATTGCACTGAGCTGCACCGAGCTGCACCTGTGAGAGACCCTCTAGAGTGGGGGCAAAGGGAGCCTGACCTGCTTCTAAGTGGGCTGCGGTGACGTCTCGCCAACTGCAGCCAACCCATGACAAGCCTCCTTGTGTTGTGATATTCAGCTTGTGTGTGTGCAGGAGAGCAGAGCCAAAGACATTTTTAAAAGTCTCTTTATGATCATTTCTCAGTACTTTTGTATCTTCTAACTGAATCTCTGTGGTCTGAAATTTAGTTTCTCTCCTCTGTTACTGTTTGCACTTTCAGGTATCTGCTCTATTTTACCGTTTCATATTTGGGTTCACCTGACCCTCAATGAATGCATTTCCTGTTCGTGCTGCTTCATTATACAAATGTTTAAATAACAAAACAACAGGGATCTTTTATTGTGAAGAATTTAAGGTAACAGCATGTTTATCCTAGAGACGTAGGCTATATGAACTCTTTATCCGCTGCTTTACAGACGCTCGACTTAAGCCTCCTTGAGCATCTTCGAGCTCGTCTTCAGTTTTAAGACATACCCTTAAGTGGGTAGCCCTGTTGTAATGGTAATGCAAAACCCTGCCGTATTGGGTTGTTGGGCAGAGTCAAACTGAGTCAAGCAAGGCCAGCTCTGTGCATGAAAAAGCACAGGTGAGAATGAAACGCTTAGTCTTCAGGGCAGGCTACGTAGGTTACATGCCTGTTACTGCCACTCTGTTAGACTCCAGTACTGCAAATTCACACACACACACACACACACACACACACACACACACACACACACACACACACACACACACACACTCACACACCCACACACACAGAAAACATGCCGATGCAGTCAGAAAGAGACAGAGAAATTACTTGTACAATGTCATTTTCAAAGACTTTTTAGAAAATATTTGGGGCTTGAGCCGTAGTAGCCACTCCCTAAATCCGCCTCTGCACAAATACCAAATGTGTTCCAGTTTGCAATACAGCAGACTCACTCCAAAAGGTGCTGTGTTCTCAAAACTCTAATTTTCATCAATTATCAACCACATACTCGTCTCTAAAGAGACAATCCTGCACTACTGCTTGATTGCCAGTGGGTACACTGTGTTGATGTGGTGAAAATATTTTTCTAATATCTTTCTAATACATTTCTCTTTCGCTTTGTTCTTTCACAAAACTAGATAGAATTGTAAAAAAACAAAAAAACAAAACAACAACAACAAAAAAGACAACATAATAATTCCAAGGGTTATAAGGGGCATACAGTACTACATGAGGTCAACTGGTATATTTTCTATCTTGTATGGAGTCCCTGGCTGAAGAAAAAAAAGGGGAACCTAAGCTGACCTAAGCTTCATGAGACAAAGTTGTGTTCTGCTGCATGTTCTTGTCTACACTTGCAAACTTGTCTGCACATTTTGCTGGCTGTTCTTTCACTGTGATAGTTGCCTGCAAAGCACAATATCATAGAGTAAAATAATGAGAACTGTATGACGAGAACCAGAAATTTTTCAGTTGTTATCAAAGTAGTGCAAAATGTGCTCTCAAGTTTTTAGACACATCTTCAAAAAAACAAAAAAACAAAAAACAAAACAAAAAACAAATTCGCTATCATGTTATGAATAGGTAATGATACAGAAGTTTGTAGTTTGTGAAGGACATGTTGATCTACTGTTAATTGTAGTTACATGACCTCACATGTTAATACAGTATGATTAGAAATTGAGAATAAAGTAAAAACAGTAAACAACCTTTGCTAAAAAATGTATGTGATTTATTTTTAAGGTGGAAGCTACACCCCAACCTCTGGATGATTCAGGTGCTCCATCCACCATCTACAGCACAGTGAAAGCACCCTCTGGATCCACTGAGCCCACAAGAAGAACTCTGCCAGACAGCCTATATGCTCAGGTAGAGAAGCCTGGCAGGTCCTAAAACCATTCATCAGGATCCACATCCTGCACCGCTTTACCAGCAAGTTCCAAATTAGTGATTCATATTGCTCCAGCTGCTGACAGAGCACAGGGTCCAAATATAACATTCATTCAGTTTAGCATTTCTTGCTGTGCAGAAATGCCTTCTTTGAACATATTTTCATACAATGTGGTTCAGCAGAGTCACTGGGATCAATATGACTTCAACGCCATCAAGGGTAGATGCATATAGGCCCTGTCAGACCCAGCTGAACCCAGGAGTTTAAGCTGCATTAACCGTTGGGTTCAGTGCGAGCTAAACAGCACACAGCGTGGTGAGAGCCACATTGGTTGATGCAGTGTTAGGCTGTTTCACCGTCACTCGTCTGCCAATCAGATCAAAGTGCATCACTTTAGGGTCTGATAAGCTGTGACCAGCCAATCAAGTCAAGGCAGGCAGCAATATCATTGGACAATAATCAATCATCAGTCAGATTTTATTTGTCTTATCTTCACATTAAATAAAAGGATTTAACTTCTAGCCACCTCAGGAACGCCACTCTTAAAATGAAGAGATAAATAAATATAACGAGAAAATAAAGAGTCCAATACCATCTCAGTATCAAAATGTACAAAAGTATCAGTTTGGTAATATAATAATTAAATTATTCATGGAGCATTGTGCTGTGGGATGGTTCTGTTATGTAATCTGTATGTTATTGTATGAGATACTTTATGAGCTTGTGTTATGTATCTTAGCTTGCAACTAATATAATGGCAGCCAAAGAAGACTGATCTGTCTGTACAGAATTGCACTGAAATGATTTTATTTGATAAGATATGCAATATTGTACTTATTGACTTGACTTAACAATATTCAACTGAAAATCATATACTTGCTTCTTGTTGACTTGAAAAAGGTTTTCAGTCAAGTAGTTAAGTAACAAACTTGCTCCTCAACCGCTTCACGCCTCCTGTCCCACTCCGGTCCCTGTCAGAGTCGGGTCGGTGCAGCTGGAACATAAAACCTCTAAACCCTCCATTGGTCTCAGGGGTTGAATTGCACAGGAGCACTAAGTGAGCTAACGTGCTAATGGCAGCTACAACACAATACCTCATATTCTTCCTCTTTTAATGGCAACTTGCTACCAAGTGGATTATTGTCACCTACTGTTATGTCCCAGACTATCAATTCTAGCTGAGATTAAGCTGCAAGATTTTTTAAGTTCACTGAGAGCAACTGCCACATCTCTATTGTTTATTCTTTTGCCCTATGTACTCAAGCTGTTGACATTTCTAAATATGCAATATCTAAATATGTCAAAATCCACATGCGGAAGGAGAGGGCATGGGGAGCCTTCCAGCGGGTAGCAATGAGTTTTTTCGCTGCTGTAAGCCCAGCTAGTAGGGCTCGTTTCTTGGTCAATGTCAATTCTATCTTTGATAGATCGTTCAGCATGAGAGTAATGGGCAAGCAAGTAATGCTGATCTCAAACATCTCTGTGAGGTTAGAAGCGACCATTCTCAAACCAAATTGATCCAGATTTATGGAGGGACTTGTGTAGGGACGGTGTCACAGGTACATTAAATGCAAGATATAGATTAATCCAATTTAACTTCTTACATCAGACATATCTTACCCCCTCCAAACTACATGTGTTTAATTCTAAGTTTCCTTACCTTTGTTTTAGATGTGGCCTCGTTGAAGGCACCTTCCTTCATTCTACTTGGGAATGTAACAAAGTGCAGGATTTTTGGCAAATGGTCTGTATCACAAATTCATGGTATTGATTTCACGATGGACCCTGAGATATGCCTCTTGGGTAATTTCATGAACTCTAACTTACCTTATACTAACTCCATTAAACTTACTGAAATTTTACTGACTATTGCCAAGAAATGTATCGCAGTGAAATGGAAATCTGATGTTCCAGTCCCAATTAGAATGTGGCTGTCCGAAGTGAATAGCTGCATGCCTTTGGAAAAGGTAACCTATTCACTGAGGAACAAAATAGATTGTTTCAATAGAATATGGCAGCCTTTTATTTCTTATATGCACGCGCCATGAAACCTGTGCTTCAGACTGAAGCCAGGTACATGCTGATCTAAGCGTAAATGCCCAGTTATAGTATTTAAAGTTTGGTAGTGAGTGTCAAGTTTGTTTCTTATAACAGCAGCTCTGATTAATTTCTTGTTATAAACTCATAATATTAGATTATATCTTTTTAGATTAGATTCAGTTTTATTGTCATTGCACAAAGTACAAGTATTGAGACAGTGAAATGCAGTTTAGCAGTATACCAGAGGAGGAAAAAAAAACAGTGATCTGTTAACTTCTATTAATTTACACGGTCACAAACAGTACAAGATGAGTATATAGTTTTAACAAGCATCCAGTAATTCATGTAATAGAAACTGCTTTGCTTAGTTCACCCAAAGATTAAAACATGTTTAAAAAAAATATTTCTGATTTCTGCTATGTATGTTTCGCTACTGTTGTTGCTTATTGTATTATTATTGTTATTATATATGCAATCTTTTTGAGAATAAATACGACCACAGTGTTAGATGCAGTATATTGATCAGAGCTATTTCTTGCATGTTTTTGTTCTTGACCATACAAATATATGTCAGAATTTTGTTGGTTTTTTCCCAATAAAACATCCCTTAGAAGCACTTTCTAACACAGTCATCTTTGTACAATCATTTTTATTTACAAAGCGATTTCTGGTTATAATAATTGATAATCAAGAAAAAAATCATCAGCATTTGTACTAAAAATGCCTTGTAGAGGTTCATTGCTAAGAAGCAATGTTTACATTTATTAAAGCTACTACAAGGAACTAGTCAGACTAGCTCTGACTAGTCTGACAGGCATGAACTGATGAAGCTTCTTGGATAAGAGGCGAAACGTCTTCAGAAAGGGCTTTTTGAACAAGTCCAGTTGCTTTCGATTTAATCTTTCTTTGGCTTACAATGACCTGGACGAATGAGAACATTCACGGATAAAAAGAAGAGGCAACAAATCTTCCTTTGGGAGGCTGTAGCAATCAAATGTTTTTACCTGAATAATTATTAAAATCATTATCAAAATATCTGCTTCAGCCTCTGTCAATCAACTAACTGATTAGTTTACTAATTCTTTCAGCTGTACTTGTATTGTTGGGTTGTTTAATTTATATCAAAACATATTATTTAAGAACTCATCATATGTTCTGTGTGCAGAAATCATAATTTGTAAAAATGTAATGTTGTCAAATAATTGTGGCAAAGTAAAAAACTATAGTTCTCAGTGGAATCGAAGCAGAAAGTATAAAAATATATAATCAAGCATCTTAATTTTTACTTAAGTAGGCATACAGTACTTTAGTAAATATACTGTAATGTACTGAAGTGACTTTGTGGTGCTCAATTAATGAATCACAATAAAAAAGCCTGCTGATTCCTGCATCATAAAGATACACTTCACAGAGTTTCTGTCCACTTGACCTGCTTCACTACAGCAGATAAATGTGTGTTCTGTTTTGTTCTAACAGACAAACCGCAGGGTTAAAGTCAGTTGTTTTTGTCTGTCAAAACCACACAAAGCGCCACAATGTTACCACGTTCATGATATGAATAAACTAAGTTCTTTATTTAAACTTCCTCTTTAGTTTTGTTTTACTACTTGTGTTTGCATGAGAATGTAGTTTACTGTAAAATTATTTTGAAAACATCCAGAAACATCTTTCATGGCCTCCTTTGTGCTTTGAAGAACAGAAGTGATACATCTGTTTTTATCTGCTCTCTGTGCCTCTTCAACTCTCGTCACTGAGAGGTCTGGTCTGAAATTGAAGATCATGTGACCTGTGGTGTAGGCCAAAGGTTTTACCATCAACATTAGTTTAGTTTTAGTTCATTAACTTGACAGTACAAGGGTCGCAGACACCCTGAAACCAGGAAACCCTTTTTCTTTCCTAAAAAAATAAAAATAAAAAAAATAATAAAAAAATAGGATTGGAGTCACCAGGGTTGACTGTCTTTCACATATTCTACCTTTAAATAATCTTGTGACACATTATTGAACATTTTTAGACCATTTCTCTCATCTTTTCCTCTTGAGCTATTTAGCATTAGTGATAAATGCATGGCACACTTTCAACTGTCCAATGTAGAGACATCAAGTTTGTACTGTACTTTTTATTGTATTAATCCTTTTTGTTCTGAGGCGGCCTCACACCTGGATTTCCACGTGATCCTTCTCTACTTCAACACCAGTGGGACATAGTCAAAGGTTTCACTGTCCTGCTCAGCTGAGGACACTTTTGTGTCCCTGTGTCCCCAACTTGCAGTAGGCTACCTTGTTGCCTTTGTTAGGGCATTGCTCTGTTTCTTGGTGTGGTCCTACATATTATATCTTTAAATAACATATTATATCTTTAAATAATCTTAAAAATTGGTGAGTAAACCATAATTCACTGCTGCATTACTTAATTCAAACTAATCCTGTTTGAATTCATAATATTACAGATCAGACAGGAATCAAATAAAAGCAGAGAAACAAAATGTTTTCAGGCTGCAAGAACAAAATTCAGGAAGAGTTATCTAAGGTTGTTTTCATTTCTTACGTAAAAATGTTCATTTGCAGGTTATTTTGTCAGGTTTTGTATAAGGCAGACAAAACCAAGGCATGTTATATTGTGCATTACTGTGTTAAATCAATCCCTCTAAATAATTAGTTCCATATAAATTATGCTTTAATGAGAAATATTTCCCATAGACATAAACATTATTAATGCAGTGTATGCCTTTGCTGGTGCATTGCTATATTTCTTGGTGTGTTATTGCCACCAAGTGTTGATCAGTGGAACAGCATTAAATCAGCTGTAGGAATGTGCACATCACCGTCACTGGCTCATACATACACAATACAACCAAAACAGGAAATCACTCATAATAAACAGCAACATTGCTACTAGTGGTCAAAAACTACACAGAGTGCCTTTAACTAAAGAGTTTGAGATATAACTATTTGTTTATTTCTGCTTCTTGAGCTTCTCCATAATGTGAACACTGATGACGGCAGAGACCATGATGATCAGACCGACAGAGAACACGACTGTCTTCACCAGACACACAGAGACACCAGCAGAGACGAACTCTGAACCTGCAACACAACAAAACAGTTTGTTTCAACACTCATCCAGATTGTCACACTGCAGCACGAGGACAAATCAGTTATTTCTGTCACTGTATTTGGACAGCATTTTGTGTACTTTGTACTTCACTTAAGTTCTGTATTTCCTCCATGTAAAAAAAAGCACACAAAACGCAGTTGTTTCACAGACTGTACATATGCATCGTGCGTCGTCATGATAGTTTTATGTTGATACACTGTTTGCTTTGCTCTTCAGATTACCAGGTACTGACTCAAATAATTGCATTTAAGGGCTTGCCTACATTTTCTATACTTAATAATGCAGCATCAAGACAAAATAGCACATTCTACGCCAAACACAGTAAAACTGAATTAGCAAAAAGAAATGGGTCATCGTTTAACTGATTTATTTAATTATTTATGTCATTTAATGCACATTTGTAACATTTCTGTTCTTTCTAGTTTAGTTACCCTTGCAGCCTGATAGTGTGGTTTATTCATGTTCTTATTAACTTGGACTTATAAAACTCTTCTTAAAAAATAATAATTAAAAAAAAAAACTCATTTTTTTTATGTTCTAAGTTTACTAAATTGTGTGTTATTATCAGTTGGTTATTTTGTCTTGGAGTCTTACCATCATTTTCAAGGCAGAAATGCAAAATCTTTGTCATGTCCCTGGTCCAGCTGACCTGGTTGCTATGGTTACACATGATTGAGCCATTCACCAGGTAGACACGGAGAGAAGCACCAGAGGTTGTAACCTCTGATCTCTCTCCTCCCTCCTGACTGCAGGTTTTGGTGTCACATGTGAAAGTGCTGCTGATGTGAGAGTCCTGTGTGCTGCAGGTCACAGTGAGGTTACAGGAGTCTGAGCTGCTGGACACACCTTCCACCTTCAGTTCAACTGGATCACTGGACACTGGATCTGACGGGGTGAATGTGTGTGTGAAACAGTTTAGAAACATGGCAGCAGAAACTCTCTCTCAGTGTCTAAAATGTTAACATCAGTCACTGAAGTTCCATCAAATGTAAACAAACCTACCTTGAACTGTGACATCATATTGAGCTACTGTTTGTTCTCTTTGAATCCCTCTCACTCGTGCAGTATAAACTCCACTGTCTGCATCCTGTAGATTCTTCAACGTCACAGAGAATTTTTCCTCAGAAAACTCAACTCTTCCAGTGTAACGGCCAGATATTACTGGTTTATTAGGTAAAAATGTTATTAAATTGATATTTTCATTGAAGTTCCATGAAATGAAAATAAAATTCTCGGGAACATCTGTCATGAGATTCAAAGTCACATCGTCTCCTTTCTGCACAAACACAGGAGTCACAGCACTGGACCCTGTAAAAACAGATACACAATTCAATAAATATCACACACAATATATGTTTTTTGGCAACACTGAATGTTATTCCATTTCTGTCATTGATTTCTGACATATTGCATCATCATTTAAGGTAGTCTTCATTTTGGGGGGGTGCACATGATAGGACACCTGAGGTGAGGACAGGAAATATAATATACTGCAACTACTACAGTACAACTAATACTACTAATAGTAGATTGTCCAGGATATAGGTAAAACCTAGCCCAGTAAGAATAAGAAGTTGCTCAAAGTCATTATTTTTCTTTTCAGGTCTGCAGTCTTACTTGCTTTACTAAAAGTACTAATACCACACTGTAAAAATACTCTGTTACAAGTAAAAATCCTGAACTGAAAATGTGATGTACGTAAAAGTATACAAGTATAATCAGGAAAATGTATTTAATGTATTAAAAGTAAAAGTACTTGATGCAGAAAATTGTCTCTTGTGACTGTTATACAATTATATATGACACCATTACCTCCACCAAGGAGGGTTTGTTTTTGGTGCTGTTTCTTTGTCTGTTTGTCAACAGGATTACAAAAATACCACAGGACAGATTTTCATCAAACTTGGTGGGAAAGTGGAGCATGGATCAAGAAGAACCCATTTATTTTGGAACAGATCAGAGTCACGGAGTAGATGCATTAATTATTCCCTCAACACTGCAAGAAAATTATTTTACAAATACATTTAAATTATTAAATTATTTAAAAAGAAAAAACAGAATATCTCCACCTTTGTGAAGCTGGAAACATTAAATATTTTTACATGAAAAATTACTTAAACAATTATCAAAATAGTTACTTCTTCATTCTCTGCCATTTGGTTAATCTCTTCAGCTGAACTTGTATATTCTGTTGGGTTGTTTAAATTATGTAAAAAAAAAAATAATAAAAAAAAAGGACAGTTATTTTAAGCTCATCGTGTGTTTTGGTACTGAAGTAAACAACATTTTCCCCTGAAATGTAGTCGGGGAGAACCAGACAGTAGCATGAACAAATATAATCAAGGAAGGACAAGCACCTTAATTTGTACTATAGGCCTACAGTACTCGAGTAGATGTAGTTAGTTACATTCCAACATGTAATCAATGACCGCTTGGTTATTTTTTTGTATGGTTATACACACAAAGGAAGGCTCATTAATCTCCTCTTCCAGACTCAAAGTTTGAAGTGACTTTGTTGTGCTCAGTTCATGACTCACAATAAAGAAACTTGCTCACATTATTACTGTATCTGTTAATCACATTTAATTACACACTGTTCTCACCTACCTGGTGTCTGTATGTAGATCAGCAGTCCCAGTATCACAAAGATAGACATTGTAGAGTCAGTTTGTCCTGCCTGACTACAATAATGTACGTGTTCTACAGACTCACCACTGGGTTGAAGGCTTGTCACAGTTGTGTTTTTCCTGTCAAAACCACATAAACTTTAGGACTGTTACCTCACTCATGATGCGACCATGATTGAGATCTGTCGATAGAGAGTGTGATAATGTGTCTCAACTCATCCTGAAGGCCTCTTTGTCACATCTGAATATAAATTAGCGCGATACTTTTTACTGTCTTATTCTCTTACTGTAAGAGGAACTAGTTTTATATGTTACACCAGAGTTAGAAGATTTTTTTCACATTTGGAGCCTGTAACAACAATTAGGCTATTTAAAAGAAAAAAAAGGACAAAGAAAGAAAAAAAATGTCACAATTGTGTTAATACACTATATATAAAACTACAAAATGCTGTAGTTGTATATTTAGTTCAGATTTTGCTTCACTTGAAAATTTGAACTCCCCTGGGCGTCTCACTGCACTTCAATGAAAACCACTTCCTTCTTTTCAGTTTACTCTGAAAAATGAAAGATACTTATGTGTTAAACTGTAAATGTTCTCACTAAAACAGAAATGGGGGACACGTGGGACAAAGAAAAAGGAACCTATGAAAGCATTGTCACACTGTAACCATTCTGTATTTATTTCAAAGTTTTCAATGGCAAAAAAAGAGACAACAAACAAATAAAAAACAACAACAAATGTGATTTTAAAATTCTGTAATACAGATTTAATTCTATTTACTTTAGGTTGTTAGGTTTCTGGTTTAAATGATATTTATTTAATTAATGCCAGCTTTCAAAATTGCTCAAAATTGGTGAGTAAACAATGATTCAGTGCTGCATTACTAATCTCACTTGCATTCAAAATATTATAGACCAGACAAATCAAAGCAGAGACTGAATTGAATTGAATTGTTTTCAGGCTGCAAGAACAAACTTCAGGAATACATATCTGAGGCAGAAACTCATTCATTCTTAAGACTGGATTCACAAAGCATTTGATTAGGTTTTGTATAAGGTAGATTGTGTTTACATAGTGATACAGTAGAGCGATGAGCAATATCTTGAACCCCCGTCAGAGCCTGTAGGTGGATGCTGGGTTGGTGGTGGGACTGAAAGGACAGGCAGCAACACTGATGCAGGGCAACAGTGCATTGACAGGTAAAGGGAGCGGTGGGAGGTTTTAGCAGTTTAAATAGACCGCCAGACTGGAAGGGTGCGTTTGGTATGTTCTATGCAGAGTGAGGCATCTCACATGTGATTGGCAGCTCGAGCTGACTGCCTGAAGTATAGCTCGCAGCCATCGCTACATAATGTTCTTGTGAAGTGTCCCTTTAAAATGTAGGTGGGTAAAATAAATACATGACACATCACTGATTTAGACAGTTTCATCTCTTGCTCCTCTGCCTTTAAAAGCTATTTTGCATTAGTGATAATGTAAATGTATTGCAAATATTCTAATGTCCAATGTAAGGCCATCAAGTTTGTGTTGTACTTGACATAAATTGTACATGTATGGTTTTGTTATTCAAGTCAATTGAGCTTAAAATTTTAATTGTGAATTTTATTTACACTTCAGAACTTATTAACTTACTGCAAGTTTTATCAAGTACAACTGAATTAATTAATTAATTATTTTTTTTGACTGGATTTTTTTGTTTGTTTGTTGTTGTTTTTTTGAATCATTACAAAATAATCTCAACGTGTCTTTTCAAATTCAGTCAATTAAAAATTTAAAGCAGGCCAGAAAATAACTTTGGTAAAGTTAAAACATATAGTTTTTGTATCCCTGTTGTCTTGCCTTTTCTGGTTCATTGCAATAACTCTTGATGTGTGACTGCCACCAACCAATCCAGTGTTGATCAGTGTGATCAGTGGAACAGCATTAAATCAGCTGTAGGAATTTGCACATCACCTTTACTGCCTTATACAATACAACCAAAACAGGAAATCACTCATAATAAACAGCAACATTGCTGCTAGTGGTCAAAAACTCCACAGAATACCTTTAACTAAAGAGTTTGAGATATAACCATTTGTTCATTTCTGCTTCTTGAGCTTCTCCATGATGTGAACACTGATGACGGCAGAGACCATGATGATCAGACCGACAGAGAACACGACTGTCTTCACCAGGCACACAGAGACACCAGCAGAGACGAACTCTGAACCTGCAACACAACAAAACAGTTTGTTTCACTACAACAGTCATCCAGATAGTCACACTACAGCACAAGAGGACAAATCAAATTTTTCTCTCAGTGTATTTTTGCACTATTTTCAAATAATCACATTCAAGTATTGGCCCATACATCGGAGAGGCACATATGGGTATTTTGCCAAAAAAAAACAAAAAACTGGGAACTGGGAATCCTACAGACAACAATGCAATTTTATGTGTTTTTGAATTACAATTTTGACAAAGTTGTATTACTGACCTCCAGCAGCCTCCCACTCAAGCTAACATTACCTCTCTATTAGCAGTAACAAACTTCTCTGGAGGCCCATACTGTAAAGTCTTACTGCTTTCTGTTTGGGATCCTTTCCTTTGCAGAAAGGATTTGTGTGTTTATTTGTTTAACAACTTGCTATGCTGCATCTTTTCAGCATTTTCCTACAGTATCTCTCCCATTATATGAAACTGTGACTTTTCCCCCAGAGATAGACGTGACCTCACAGACTCAGGTTCGATGATGTATTGGTATTATGTCTGATGTATACCTGATGTTCTGTACTGAATAATCCAGCAATAGAGACAAACAGCACATTCTATCTCTGTGAACAGATTTCCATTGAAAAGATGTTTAAAAATGACTATGGTGGAAAGACGTTTGCAATTGGTTCAAAAGTGAGGATTTTTTCATCGATGCTTTGAAGACACTGATTGAATGTTCACATCTAGACCATATTTAAACTGGGCTGTTGCAACTATGACATTTTTCTTCCCCTACAATGTGCATTTATAGCATTTTATCACTTTGGCCCTTAAAAAAAGACCACATCCAAATTTCTCAATGAAAGCCAACCAAACTTTAAAGGGATATTTCACCCAAAATTGAAAAAAATCAGTGATTACTTATGTAGTATGAGTCTTTTTTTTTACCGAAAACAGCATTACAGAATCTCCCAAACAATGTAAGTTTTCAAATGTAAAAGAACAACAGGAAAAAAAAAAAAAAAAAAAAAAAAAAAAGATAGTTTGTCTGGTGTAATCCAAGTCTCCTAAAGCCTCAACATGACAAGCTGACTTAAGATATCATGTACATCATGATCCAGCCTGATCTTTAGCTTGGAACCACATTCACTATCTGAACTGAATGTGTGTAGTGTGATGATGTGTGTGCAAGCGAGCAGCATATTGGTTCTTTAGGAGACTTGGATTATGACAGACAAGCAGTATGGGGGCATTTTACATTTTTATTTTCACTTGTTTTTTCCACTTGAAAACCGGTCACTATTGATGTAAATTGTTTGGGAGGTTCTGCAACTCTGTTTTCCTGTGAAACTCCAGCAGTGTTTTGTGGATTGAAAAACAAAACCTGATCTTCAGTCAGCATGAGGGTGAGTAGATAATGGCTTAATTTTAATTTTTGGGTGAATCTAATCTCCCACAGTTTTCTGTTCACATTAAGTTCTTTGTTGCTCTTTATGTCCCAGTGTATATATCTTCAGAGCAGTCGAAGCTTTAACCACTGCATCTAAGTACTTGGTCATGCACGGAAGGCTACACTAATAAGAACCTTTCTAGTTCTGCATTTCTGACATTTTATATGAGACATTAAATGTGTTGAAATTATGTCTTAGTGTAAACCACATTTTACCGACATTTGTACCAGTGTAACATGACTACATAGATTCGCAGAAATAAATTCGCACTAATCAATACTGTGTCTCTTTCAACCCACAACTGAACATATTACAACATAACTGAACAAATTATCAAGTGATAAAACAAATTTGTGTTTTGTGACTCAATATTGTAACCGTATTTTAGCCAGGGGTGGAAGTAATTAATTACAAATACTCAAGTTACTATAATTAAGTAGTTTTTGGGGTACTTGTACTTTTCTGAGTAGATTTTTAGGTTTGTACTTTTACTTGTACTTAATTAATCATTATACCATGTAATCTTCTTAGTTACTTTTAAAATCATAGCTGAGTACTGAGTACAATTTTAATTAATAACCAGACCTTTTATCTGCATTTTTGTAGCCAATAAGGTGATTTGATAGCAAACAGGCCAATGAAAACCAGGACATATGGACGAAAAACAAAACAAAACAAAAAAAGGATGTTAATGATTGATCTTTAATTGATTTTGCATTAAGTATTTAACAAGTAATCAATAGTCATGGCAGTAGTGTTTTAACTACTGGTAAAGCAAAACACACAAAGTCCAAGTCTGGAGAGGTGACAGTGACATCATTGGTTAAAAGTAACTAATACTGTGAGTCGTTTTTTTGATGAATACTTTGTACTTTTACTTAAGTATTTTTCCAACACCAGTACTTTTATTTGTAATTGAGTAATATTTTAGCAATGTAACAGTACTTGTACTTGAGTACAGATTTTCAGTACTCTTTCCACCACTGATTTTAGCCTGTTGAAAAGAGGGAAAGACTTCAACGTTCAGACAAAATATCAACCATTTTTCAACTAGAATTTAACCATGAAACCCTGATTGATGCTCACTGGGATGCAAAACACAATAACACTGAATTAACAGAAAGAAATATGTCAGGTCATCATTTAAATTATTTATTAATTCTAACTGTTATTAAAAAAAAATTAAATCAAACTTTTCTTTAAAAAAAAAGAAATATTTATGCTCTAAGTGTAACATCTGTGCATTAACATTAGTGGGTGTTTGTCTTTCAGTCTTACCAGCATGGAGCAGAAATGTTTAATCTCAATGTTGTCCTGTTTCCAGCTGACCTGGTTGCTATGGTTACAGATGATATGGCCGTGCTTAACATAGTCTAATATATATAATATTTCTAAAAGGGAAGAACTGTTTTCTGGAAGCAGAGATAATTTGTCTTTGTTTAACCTCAAAGACCAAAAACTTCCCCAAAGTCCCTAGATGCATAACTTTTTAGATCTTGGCTACTTTTCAAAAGGAATCAGCTGCAAATCTTTTTCTCCCACAGTGTTTGGTGATATATCTGTAGATGATGATGATTTGCACATGACAGTGTTTACAAAACTTCCCCTCTGTGAGCCATGCTGTGCAGAACAGAGGAATACTGGGATTGGTTGGTTATTGCAAATACATTCATGAGAGAAAACAGCGTGTAAAAACTTCTGTATGATCTTTGAAAAACATGCAGGTATTTTCCTGTGGGAAAAGGTGAAAATGATGGATGGATCATTTTTTGTTTATTATTATGTCTTGTAATCTTACCTGGATCTGGATGACATGAAGATTTAATCTTGATCTTATCCTGTGTCCAGCTGACGTGGTTGCTATGGTTACAGATAATGTGGCCATGCTCCACGTAGACGTTGATAGATGAAGGATGGGTTTTGACCTCTGATCTCTCTCCTCCCTCCTGGGAGCAGGTTTGGTTGTCACATCTGAAAGTGCTGCTGATGTGAGAGTCCACTGTGCTGCAGGTCACTGTGAGGTTACAGGAGCTGCTGGCCTCCACTGTCAGCTGAACTGGGGACACTGGATCTGGAAGAAAAGACAAAACAGGTGTGAAGGGTTTTGAAACAGGGTTCTGCTGTGAATCAATATTTGAAATGTTAAGAAACTTACCCTGAACTGTGACCTTGTATTCAGCTACAAGTTTGAATTTCACACCAGAAACTTGTGCTTTGTAAACTCCACTGTCATTCTGTTGTACATTCTTCATGAGCAAAGAGTAATTTTGTCCATTTACTTCAGCTCTTCCTTTATAAAGACTGAAAATTGTTGTTTTATCAACAGCAGACCTTCCAATATTTTTACTGCCATTGATACTCCATATTAAAATATCATCTTCTCCTAGAGTAATTTGTTCGTTCACATGCAGAAATAAATCCTTTCCTGTCTCCACAAACACAGGAGTCCCAGCGCTGGCACCTGCAAAAAGAACAAATATCAAAATCATCTGTATGTTTAAAGCAGCTGTGATCAACATGATTTATATGTGATCAATACATCACTTGAAGGGTGTCGCTGGTACTGACAAATCCACAGAAAATTATAATCTGACTGCATTTCCCTTCAGATCGTCTTTCAGCTCCTTGTTTTGGTTTTCCAGCCCTCTACTTTAATGTGGTCACAATTTGAAGTGCTTTGCCGTTCTTCTCCTAATTACTACAAATATGACTATATATGACCACAGCACTAATGTTATTCCCATGCTACATTATAATAACCATCATTAAAAATGGGAAACTGATAGTTAATCAAATTTTAGTTAATAGTTATTTTACTGTTAACAAACACTAATAATGTTTCTATATGCTTTGTAAACCATTTATTAAATCATTATCCAGGAACGCTTCATAAACATCAGTTGCAATTTTATAATGGCCATCCAAATAATGTTTATAGATGCTATACACAGTATTTATTAACCCTTTACAATATAAATAAGTTATATGCTTTGGGTTAAAATAAGTAGGATACTTCAAGTATGTAATGTAAATATTTCAGTTACATAAGTAAACTTGCCTAAAATATTATAGTCATCACTTGCAACTAATAGCTGTCCAAATAATGTTTAAAGTCAATTTACAAACTAATTATTAATATAACATAATATTACAAATATCTGGTCCACCTCTCCATGTAATGATTTCTTAAAGGTTTATAAGTCATTTGGTAATCATTAACAAATACTTTATATTATAGTACATAAAATGTCATAATGTGTGCAACAACAAAAGGTTTAATCAGAGTGTAATTGTGATTGTCTCTTAACAGCTATGATGCAACACTTTATTTATAAAATAATTACTTTATATTACACAAACTAACAATAAAGTACCAGAAATTTTAGCATTACTAATAACAACTAATGAGAACAAGAACCTAAACTTGTTCTCAATGGGGGTGTATATATAAGGGAAAAATATAAGTCCCTTTCGACAAAGCATCTGCCAAATGAACATGATGTGTCAAAACACATCTTTTTACATCAGGATAATATTTACTTCAATATGTAGTATTTCTTAAGACAGATGTCAGCATTTTTTTCATATGTGTTTTTGCTCACACAAGTCAATGAAGCTGTGTCCAGAAGCTCTTAATGTTCTGTACTTTTGCAACCCTGCAAATTAAACCAGGCTATTTTTTTACATTATATGAAGCTGAATTCCCGCTGAAGATATGAAGAGGTATGAAGAGAAAAAATGTACTTCACAACAACAAGCTTAACAAAACCTCTTCACATCCATCATGATATCTACACATATATCTACACATATTTACTGTAATGAAATCACTTTAAACTAATTAATCTTGTCCTCTTCCAACTGAAAATCTGGAGTAACTTTATGGTGCTCAGTTCATGAATCACAATAAAGACGCCTGCTAATGCATCATTACTGTGTCTGTTAATAACATTTAAATAGACAGTGTTCATATCCTACCTGATGCCTCTCTGCAGACCAGCAGTCCTAGTATCACAAAGATAAACATTATAGACTCTCAGTCCATTTGTCCTGTCTGACACAATAAGTGTGTTCTGTTCTGCTCTTGCAGGCACACTACAGGGTTAAAGGCTTGTCACAGTTCTGTTTTTTTGTCAAAACCACATAAGCTTCCGCATAAACCTTCCGCATAAGCGTTCATGATTGAGATCTCTCAGTAAAGAGAGTACAATTATCTGTTTCAACTCATCCTTTAGGCCTCTTTGTGTAATTTAAATAAATATTACAACTATATTTATGTTTTATTTATCCACTTCAGATGAACCAGTTTTGTATGTCATCTTTGGAACAAAAGAAAAAACCCAATACAATTGTGTCAATGCACAACATATAAAACTGTAAAAAGCCGTGTATTTGCTGTATTAGTTCAGGTTTTGCTTCACTTGAACACTTGAACTCACCTGGGTGGCTCACTGCACTTCGATGAAAACCACTTCCTTTTTTGTAGCTCTATATTTAACGCCTCTTCAGTTCACTCTGAAAAATGAAAGATACTCGTGTTAAACTGTAAATGTTCTCATTGACACTGTGGGACAAAGAAAAAGGAACCTGCAAAGACATCTTCAGTAATCATTCTGTACTTGAAAACAGGAATAAAATGAAAAGAAAGCCAAACAAAAGTTAAACAAAATTCTTTATGCAAAACATATATTTAATTTGACCCGAACCTTTAAGCACTTCACATTGCAGTAATGATAGAACTTTATAACTCTCTACACGGGTTAAAAGCATTTCTACAGCCTTCTTAAGACCAACCTGTTTGTTTGAGTTTGGCTTCAGAGTTTGAATTTGGCTTAAGACTCAAAATCTTTCATTTCCTTCTTCTTGTTCTTGTTCTTCTTCTTTTTTGATGGTGATGGTAGAGGAGACTGAAACCCATCAACATGTATTATTTGATTAACTAAACAGTGGGTTGACAAACAAAGATAAACACAAAGCTGATGCAAAATTCATCACAGGTTGCAATACCTCAACATAACCAGCAGGAAAATCACTAAAGTAAAGTCTAGACTTTGCTTAGAGATGAGATCATTTCCATGTCAAAGTAAGGTCTTATAAATAAGTACTTGTGTTTCTGCTGACAGTCATACAAGTCATGCAAGAAACTGATCCTCAGTCTGTTTTATAAATGAGGCCCTTCATCTTAGGTTAACCCGAGGATAGCAATAGAGATGGAGTGCAACACGTCATACTCTGAAAACCACGTCCACAAGAGAGGAAAGATCAGTGCCACAATATGAAAACGAGTGGTTAAGAGCCAACAAGGTGACTGTAGTTTGCTAAAAAAAAACCAAAAAAAAAAACCAACCTTAGATTTCAGCACGTTAACAGATTATTTTAGCACCCTGTGTCTACCAAAGAGAAAAAGTTAAACTGATAAACTCAGTATTTCCTGTAAATCTCAGTGTCCTGCCTCCTTGCTTTTCTTATTGTCACATCACAAGTTAAGATCATCATTTAACCAAACAAAGATCCAAACCAAGACTTTTATAGCCGAGTTATCATAAATGTCTACTGTTTGTCTGGTCAGATTAGCAACTGCTATCTAGACTTAATATTACTGAGAGTCAGGATCCCACAGTTTCGTCATCCTGCTCACATTTTACATCTGTCTCCACTTTTGTCTTCTTAAAAACATTTTTTTCAGTTCAGCAGCTCATAGAAACTTAGTACTAGGTTCTATAACTTATTGGTAGTGCATCCCAGCACATAGCAGCTTTTAAACATTTTTCTGTTGTTTAGCAGACGGAAAGTGACAAGAGGTACCATCACATAATTCAAGTCAATGCAGAGCTATGGATTGTTTTCCCCTCTGGTGTGGGTGGGTCTTAAAGTGATACTACACTATGTGAGATTAAGCCATTTTATATGTACTCACCACTATGTC
>JAJHUR010077056.1:0-26226 GCA_027495735.1 Lutjanus campechanus | reverse complement strand
TTTTAAAAAGATAAACTAACAGAATAAATGCATAAATCTTGTAGTCCAGTCCTGTAGTATTTGTCGTGTGACCAACAGCAAACAAATATTCTACCTATGTTGGTTTGTGACATGACAGATACAAAAAATAACCTCATAATCCAGTCAGTAACAACTCTACATGCTACAAACAGGCAATGTTATGTTACACAGGTTAAATATGTGACTGCTTTGATTGTCATCCTAATCTTTGACCGAGAATATGAACACAGCTCATCAGAAGCCTCCACACACACTTCAGTGTGTACCTGAAACATGGCGATGTGCAGCTGGCTCCTCTGCAGGCTGGCCTTGGCTGCCTCCAGGTTGGCATCCAGCTTCCTCAGCAGGTCTACCTTCTTCCAGGCAGTGTCATAGGAGGAAGCCAGAACCGTGGCTCTGTTCAGCAGCAGCTGGGAGACCCGGCCTGATGCCAGGCTCTGCTCCACTGCCTTCTTACACAGCTCATCCAGAGACACCTTCAGTGAAAAATTACAATTAACTACACAGAACCTCCCTTAACAAGGTTACACATTATTTTTTAGAGTAAATAAAATACAAAGGTTATAGCAAAATATGGTCATATCCTTCTCAGTATCACTAATTTCTCACCAGAGATCTAACTCACTCACTCACTCACACATCTTTGTTTTACCACATTCTTTAGGACCCATCATTGACATAATGCATACACTTTTAGAAATAAGGGTCCCAAATGGGTTCCTCCTGAAGGTCTAAGGTTCTACCCAGAACCATTTTCTTCTAAAGGACCCTTTTTTAAAGAAAGGGTTTGTCAAGAGTTCTTTGTAAGACCAATTGTTCTATTAAAACCCCTTTTTGGACAAAAGAGTTCTTGAAGAATTACAAAAATCTTTGAATAACTCTTTTGTATTTTGTTCTAGATAAAACCCCTGGAATATGAAAGGGTTCTCAGTAGAACCCCCCTTTGTGGGTTCGGTAGAACCCCTGAGTAGGTTCTACATAAAACCCATGGAGTATGAAAGGGTTTTTGGTAGAACCACCCAGGTGGGTTCTAGATAAAACCCTTGGAATATAAAAGGGTTCTCAGTACAACCCCTGAGTAGGTTCTCCTGAGGAGAGCTCTCCTTTAGAACCTGTCATGGGAGGTTTGGGGTGAAACCTTTCACAGATGGTTCTAAGTATAACCCTTTATGTTAGGTTCTCGGTAGAACCGGTATACAAATATAGTTAGACACACAGACAAAAATACTGTACCTTGCTCTCTGCACCAAAGTCTTTGGCCTCCACCTGGGCAACCACGTCCAGGCCGAGGGCAGACAACGTGCTGCAGAGGGCCAGGCCGAGAGTTTGGCTGGGCAGACCCATGAGCATCTGTCGAACAAACTCAGCTGTGAAGGCCTTGATGGGGCGGGTCATCTTCTCCTCACTGACCACCGTCACACCTGACCCCGTGGCACTGGGCCGCCGGTACAGCGGCTTCCCCAAACCAACAGGTCCATTAGTAGGTAGCAGGTCCTCAGCTGGGGGGCAGGTACCTGAACACACCAGATTTGTCACACAGTCATCACACCAGTGGACTGCCAACACTGATGGTTATGGATGCCATAAATATGAGGGAAATTTTGATTTGAAACAACCAAGCCCAGATAAATGACCAACTGTCATTTTCTCGGCCTGGAAACCCCCTGTACAATTTGATTTGGTTTAAAAAGAGTAGAAATATAATGATAAACATAGTAAGAAAGGTAAAAAAAATTAACATTTTTTTCGGCATGACCTCCACAGGGATTAAATAAGGTTCAAGTAAAATGTCATATTTAACAGGTCACTGGTGATCAGCCAGTCACAACTGGTGGATGGTTTATAATTGGTCTAAAAAAATTTGAAGAGCTCCTACCAGACAGAGTCTGAGCAAAGGAAGCACACAGTCTGAAGAAGTCCCTGATGGTCTGCAGTCTCTTGAGGAAGAACACCTCCTCCATCAGCTGCCGCTGACTCGGGCTGTCAAAGAAGTGGAGCTGTGTGGCCCGAGCCTCCCTCAGAACATCCACCTTCCTCCAGGCTGACGGCACCTCCAGTGAACTCAGCTGAGGAGAATGAGCAACAGAGGAAAAAGGGGTCAGAGAAAGTAAGAGAGTGGAAATGATGCTGCTGACTGGCGGTTCAAGGAAAACGGATCAATGCGATTACGTTCGCTGACAAATAATTTTCCTGGGCAATAAAATTATAGCGATACCAATTGGCAACTGACATTATCAATGGCAAAAACAAAAAATGTTGACAAAATTTTCACTTAAATGCAAAACAACCATGAAAGCACATAATGAATACGCCCTGGCTCAATAACAGCCTGCCATATCTCTAGCTGCTATGAGTGACACAAGAGCCTTTGTAAACCATGTGAAGCGATAATCAGCAGTAAAAATATAAGTAAAATTAAAACAAGTATTTTCTGGCTAAGCCAAGCTGATGTATCTTCGGTAAACCTGACATGCAATTATGTGGATCTGTAAGATTAGCAACTCTAGACCATTCGCTTCTCTAATCGGTAGATTGTAAATTAAAAGATTGACACTAGGGCTGCAACTAACGATTACCTTCATTATCGATTAATCTGTCAAATATTTTCTTGATGACTTGATTAATTGTTTGGCACATAAAATTTCAGAAAACCTGTAATTTAACCAACTGCCATCAGACTCTATAATTCTTATACTAATAGATGAGACTACTACAGACAAATGAATTTCCCCTTGGGGATTAATAAAGTATTTCTATTCTATTCTATTCTAATTTTGGTCTGGATTAACTGAAAAGTCTGAAAGTCCAGACCAAATGAGGTAGGTGTGAAAATGTCCTAAAACGGTGACATTTTTGGCCACACCTGTCCACTCCCACAATCCACTGTGTAAAGAGCAGTTGCAGACACACAATCTGTAGTATTTTAAAGTCTTATTTCACAGAATCATTTTTCGGTCCAAACTTCCTGAAAAGCTATGTTGTGTAAGTAGATGATAAATGGGAGAACATAGTTTGTCATTTACAGCCTGACAACCATTGGGTTTATAACAGAAACTGTATATAGAAATGGACTACATGTGAGCTCCCTGAAAGTGAAGCCCCCTGGTGGTGGGCAGCAAAATAGGTCATAACCTCTCCATCCTCCATGTTAATAGGTGGGACATGGGTGAAACTAAAACATCAGAATACATGTCAAATAACATTTACCAAAGATTGTTTCAGTCATTTTAGGTCATTTTATCACACTGATGTTTGTTCAATTGTTCATTTTTCTGATCAGTTTGGTTTTAATGAGTTATTTGATGCTATAAAACTGGGTTTCACGCCATGGTTGACAGCTGTGCTCTGCTGTCTCTGATGTCACCAGAGCAAGATGGTAGCGCTCGTATCCGGGATATTTTGGCTTCAGTTTTGTACAGAGAGAGAGTATCCTGAGATAACTTCTTTTATGATTTGGCACAATACAAATAAAATTGACTTGACTATTATAACATTTATGAAAGAAAACGCAGATGCTACCTTCTCTGTGAGCTGTCCAAAGGCAGTCTCCAGCTGGGTGAACATGCCATCGAAGGCCACCAACAACATTTGACCTGCAGACATCTTTGGTGTGTCCTGACCCGGTCCATCCATGCTGCGAGGCTGGATCAGCTCAGAGTACTGAGCACGCAGCATCCTGAGAACAAGGTTTGCATTCATCAGGCTTTGGATTTTAAGCACTTACAGGTTTATAATCAGTTTACACTACAAGTGCCAGAATTCCGTAACTACCAGAATGGCCGTAAGTGTCATTTTGACCTTTGACTTTCAAACTGCAGCATTGTATTTTTTAATTCAACAAAGTTAATGCACACAGAAATTTCAAAATGTTCAAAATGGCTGCTGGGCCTGAATTCCACAGCAGCTACTTACCTGGTGATGTGGAGGCAGTGGTTGTGTCCATCATGGTCCAGGCCTGTGGTTGCCTGCAGACTGTCGGCCAAACCCTGCAGGCCGAGACCATCAGAACTCTGCTCCACCAGCTGCTCCAACTCTGCCAACATGGACTCCAGGGTGGGCTCTCCTTTTACCATGCAGCGCAGAGCCTCAGGAAAGATGATCTGACGGAAGTTGGTGTTCAGTTCCTACAATGAAAGAGGAGACACATTAGTGTCAGACATAACTGAATCTCCAGTGGAACATACTTCTCTAAGTCCACCTCTAGTCTTGTTCTAAACAATATAAAATGCAAAAAGTAATAAGTTGTTTTGAAAAATAAGTTGAAATACATTACATACATGGCTTACATACAGCTCTAAAGCTTTCCTTCATTTAGTATTCAAACATGCATGAATATGCTAATAGTCCCCGTCCTCTCCTCTCACCCTAACCCACACCCCTACCTCTTAGTTGTTGCACCTGGCTTCTGTTTTGCTAGCTAATCATGGTAACTCCCTACATCTGGCTTCTCCTGTGGGCTGGGAATTGCAGCTAATGATACGTATAGCACCACCCCCTCAATTAATGGGATTGGTTCCTTCGGTTTATGACATCATATACACAGCCTGACTGAATCCAGCCTTGTTCACCGCAGTTTCAAAGTAAGAAATGCTCAGACATGGTGTTTACTGCTTATTTCACTCCCGATATGTCCTGTAGCATTAAAAACACCACATGGACGCGTTAACACGGTTACAAACATGATTTTCATTGGAGGGGGTCTTTACAATTGTAAGAAGCTTCTCATTTCCATCCAAGGAACAGGCTGCTTACAGTTTGAACTGGTCTAATTTCACCGTGTTTTGGGGTTGCACCTACCTGTAAGCAGGTGTACACAGCATTAGCCAAGTACACCGCCTGGGTGGTAGCTGAGGGAGCGGGCAGCTCCAGGTCGTGTGGCAGGAGTGGGCAGCGTTGCAGCAATGTAGCCAGAGCACTGACATTTCCAATCATGGAGCAGAGCTCCTCCAGGAACCACGCCCCATCCCGGGATGTCAGGTCTACCAGCTGCTCTCCAGCACTGGCAGCCGCACCCTCCATCACCAGGTTCCTCCTGAAGAACAAACACAGTTACCTCCTTCTGCTCAACTGAAACTTTCATCTTAATTTTATCAGTTCCACTTTACAGAAGCAACACATTTCTAAACAAGACTAGGCTGAAACCTTGTATATAGTGGTCAGTGGGTTATTTTAGCAATGCAACTGCTTATGGATATCGTACCACATACATTAGTTGCGTGAACAAATAGCACAGTGACACATGGAAAAAAAGATATGTGTTAAACCTGCAAAGTGTGCAGAGAGCAGAGGTGATGATTCCAGCCAGGCTGAGGGAGCCGGGCTCTCCGTTCTCGCGGAGGAACACCGTAATGCAGTGCTCGATCTCCTGTAGCTGCTCCTCGCAGGCTGACGCGGTCGTGCCTTCGGCCTTCAGTCGCTCTGCTTGGTGCATCACACGGTCATTAGTGTCAGCCACCTGGTGCTGCAAAGTCATCTCCACACTGGACAGGAACTGGCAGGAGGCTGCAGGAGGCTGGGGAGCAAACAGCACCTCGTACCTGGAGAGGGAAGAGGAAACAAAGTTACAGGCGAGTGCAACAACATGACAAACTCTTCATGCCAAAAGTTAACCAACACAACCAATGAAGGCACTGAGCACTATCCACTCAGAGGCAGAATTGGGCCTCTTTTGCCTTCCTGGAAAGAACATTTGTTTATCTGTAGCCCTGCTCATGAAAAATGGGAGCAAAATCAAAAATGCTGCATTTATATTTGTGGAATTAGGGTGCTGCGACCTTTCAACAACTCCAACAAGGAGAAGAGCTTGTTGCTTAGTAACAGCTACAGACTCATTTAAAGATCTCAAGGGTAAGCCCTGCACTGCACTGACCCTCCAGTCATATAATCACCTGAAAACAAACCAAACCATCCAGCCAATCAGAATTTTGCCATGAAAATAGCGTAAGCGTTCTTAATAGTTTATATGATACCATGAAGTAAAGTCTGCTGCAGTTCCTTACTGTCTGCAGATGTGCTGGCATTGCTCCACTGTCATTTCTCTGAGCAGTTCTTCCAACCAGGCCTTCCACTGGTGAGCGCGATGGAGTAGCAGGGTGGTCCGTGGGTACAGCAGAGCCACTGTAGCATAGCTGTGCAACTGCTCCAGGCAGCCACGAAGGGCCCCACGGCGCTGCTGCAGCAAGGAGCTCACTTCTGCCTCTAGGCTCTCACACTGGCTTATCAGGTGGGCCTGGCCTGCATTCTGCAGGAAGGCTGTTGCTGGCACGTAGCTCGGAGGACCTGGAAGAATTGGATAGCCAAGAACAAGATGTAATACAGCTCAAGGACACTTGAACAAAACACTCCATACAATACATTTACCCTTCTCACTGAAATATGAAACTAACAGCCTTCATCTTGCTGGGAATCGGTGCCTAATCTGAAATTGTGGAGGAGGGCAATGTTGTTCAAGCAAAAATAAAAATTTAAGATTCTTGACCCTATTTGAAAGTAGAGTCAGCAGGGTTTGTCTGAGCTGTTTGTAAATGCATCAGTACATTAAATACCAACGTTTTGGGCGAGTAAAATGTCCAGAGCACAGCAAAACAATGAGAAAAATTAAGGAAACACAGGCAGAAGGATGTGTCTCCGCAGATACAGACACTACCACACACTTCTACTGGATTCTACAGTCGTTTTTTTAATTAAATGTATGTTTAACCTTAAATGAACCAAATAAACATCCAGTGGTAAGTAGCTAATTAAATACATCACATCAATCACATTTATTTTGCATAAAAAACCAAGAAAAGCTTCACAGCTTTTTTTTAAACTTGTTTTTCACTCATCCTACTTGAATAATCTTTAATGGGACTAACCAAGATCTATGGGGCTGCTGATGTCCTGCAGCAGGCTGGCCAGCTGGGTGGCCTCCAGGTTGGAGAACGCAGCCTGGTACTGGGAGATCCACTGGTCCAGGTCAGCCAGTTTGCTCTGAATGGCCTCCTGCACTGTTCGCTGCCGCGACTGCAGCTGGGTGTGTTCAGAGTACCTGTGACAAGGACGACTGGATGAGTAAGCTTTCATGATGTGCTGCTACATATTGCTGCATTAAGTGTTTCTTCCATCTGCCCTGAAAATCCTGAAGTAAAAAACTGTGGAACTGTTTGTTTCCAACAAACTGAATGGTGACAGCCCTCCTCCTCTTTGTGGGGGAGGAGGGCTGTGATGAATGAAGGAAAACATAGATTATGAAGAAAACTCTTCACGTACAATTATGTAAAATTCTACCTCTCACGTTTCAAGCCTTGATTCCCCGTTTGCACAGAGAATTAGGTGTGTTTAACATCTCTATCTATTTGTCTATACATATGTATGTATATACATGACTAAAGTCTTAACATTAATTGAGCATTTCATGGGGGTTGACCTTAATACATATCTTAAGGTAGACATGTTATATTAGTCATGGCCAAAGATCCAGTTTAACATGGATGTGGAGTAAGTGAGTACTGTGCTATCGCAGACCTTTGCTCCAGGGTGAGGATGAGATGGTCTGGATGGTTCTCAGCCCCCTCCAGGAAGGCCATCTCCTCCTGAAGTTTGGCTTGGAGTTTTTCCCCCTGGCAGAGCAGCTCCTGTAGGACCAAGTACTCCTCCACAGCCTCTTCCACTTGTGGCAGCACTGCCAGCATCTCATCACGATTCTTAAACCAGTTGACCTGCACACAGTCCACACAGTCCAATTGCACTCAAAATCTAAAAATACTTTACTTCAGGAACACTTGTGTGCAGTACTTAAATCAATAAATATCAGGTTCCAAGATATTAAAGTAGCTTGAAGTTTCATTTCCCAGTGTGTAAGAAATAAACAAGTTTACGTCTCAGAGAACATGTTGGAGAACTGTACAACACTGGCTAATATTTTACATGTAATTACAGACTGAGATGGTCCATGGAGCTCATGTAGTTGCCAAATCTTATCCTGACCTCACCTTAATCTCAGCCACCCTGGAGGAGAACAGAGAGCGTGTGATGTCCCTCTCCATTTCTCTCTTGCTCTGCTTGCTGTCAGCCTGTTGGCCTCCTCCTCCATACACAGCACCAGCGAAGCCCACCTCCCCACCAGCAGTCCAGTCTACCAGGGGATCATAGACAAAGGCCTCCAGCAGGGTCAGCAGGGTCTCTCTGCCTCGACGCATCATCTGAACCACCTGAAAATGACACATCTGACGTGAGCACTTATACAGCACAAACTATCTACAAGAAACTAAATTTTTTATTGAAGACCAAGACCAGGTCCTGTACACAATCTGCTTTAAAGGAGGGGTGTGCTGTTATAATCCAACACAGTTAATCAAATTCAGCTAGCATCTCCTCACGGTCCTCTAGATCCCTGTTCTGTGTGTGCACTGAAAAAACCCTGATGTTTCCACACAGTCCTGGTTCTGTGAATGGAATTACCATTTTAATCCCAAAAGTTTGAAACAAACTCTGAGCTCCTGCCAGTAAAGGACCACCAAATAACCCTGGCTCTCAGCAGCTATCTGTCAGCTCTGTGCCTCAGCTCCTACGCAGCCTGTCCTTCGCTGTCTCACCCAAACCTCCCCCCACTCCACAGCAGCTGTCTGTCAGCTTTGTGCCTCAGCTCTGGTGTGGCTCTCTCCCCCAAAGATCCACAGCTATCAGCATCTGTCTGTTGGCTCTGTGCCTGATCTTTTCCCTAGCCCTCTCCACACTTGCATTTTCATAGTAATAAAATATTACTATGACCCTCACTGAAGCTACCAGTAATTTCGGGCTGCAGATGCTCTGGCTTCCACCATATTGCTCAGTTGTTACTGTTGTTTCCTAGGCAATGTTTATGAGTTTGAGTGGCGGTGCTTCTGAAGGAGTACTGGAGGAAAGGGGTGTGTTTGTTTGGCTGTTGTGTTCAAATATCCAAAATGACTGACCCCACCTTTAAGGTTATGCCTTAAATAGGTGTTTTATAATGAGGAATATACAGTATATGCACAATTTAGTGTGTATGTGATGGGGGCCAGTAGTGTGTGATATGGTCATAACCTGTTCACAAGACAGTCTGAAGATGCCCTCCACCCCAGTGACTCCCAGTGCAGTCTCAATGTTGTGGGTCATTCTGAATGGGACCTTCTCTGGCACTCGCAGGCTCTTCCCTATGGACACAGACAACACACAGAGTATGCTATTAAACCAGGAAAAACAGAGCGACTCAACAGATGTATCATGCATACCGCCTTCTTTTTGTGGCAAACAGGCTGCTCAAAGCCATTTTTATGACACATCATTTTAATCAGCAGTTGAACTCAGACTTATTAGCAGAAGCAAATGAGTCAGTAACTCATAAGACAATGCACAGTCTACACTTTGGACATGAAGTTATTCTTCATGTTATTCTGACTCACTCAATTCACAGTAAAATAAACCAGTTAAAACTGACCTTTTTCAAAGCATACATTGTAGTCAATGTGCACCACCTCTCCAGTGGTCATGTCAATCAACACATTGTCAAGGTGACGGTCGCCGAGGCCGATTATGTATCCCACCATCGACATAACAGCAGTGGATCTGGCGTAGGACTGCAGCACAAAAGAAAAAGATGATCAACCAAACTGAATATTTATACTGGATGCTTGTGGAAGCCCTGGACTTTGATCAGTGATGACATTTGTGAACATTCTGTACGGCTGCTCTTTTTAAAGCCAGAAATGAAAAGATATCATCATGGTTAAAAAACAGTTGAGGGAAATGTTTTCTTTACATCACACTACATAACAGCCATGTTTTACCTGAGTGACCCTCCACCACTCGCTGGGTGTGGTGCAGGAACACCACAGCTCTTTGGCCAGCAGGTTGGAGGGTGTAGCCTCCATTAACTCTTTCAGCACCTCCTTCATGACGCTGAGAGGCCAGTCTCGTCGTGTCACATCCAGACTGAGCCCCACTGCCTTCAGAGCTGGCCCGATGCGGCTGTAGTAGAGCTCACTGGGGCGGGGCACTGGAGGCACTGGCTGCTGCTGAAACGAGTCTTGTGCCTGGTCGAGACAAAAGGACGGAACAGATTAACTCTGATGAAAAACATTTAACACTGTGTCACTGTGGAGAAAGTGCCACTACTACAATGTCCATAAGCAGTCACTGTGACCTTGACTTCCAAACTCTATTATTATAACACAAAAATGTAAATTTTGTAAAATTTATTTTATTTAATTTACAACAGGGGCAATTTCTGAGTGGTCAATATGGCTGCTTATAGCCAAAATATAATAATTTGTTTTTGTGTGATTTACAGACAAAACATTTTAAGTGAAAACACACTTTTAGGAAAAGTCAGGTACCAGCAGCAATGTATTTTTTAATTCAACAAAGTTATTGCACATATACATTTGATTTGGGGTTGAAACAGGAAAGGTAGTCAGAAAATAGCCTGGTGCAGTTTTGTTAAACATATTATCTTGATTGTCACCTGAGCTGATGCACAGTATGTCTACTTACAACTTCTCAGTGCAGCAGAGTCCAAATTGTGACGTTACCTTCTGAGTCTGCAGCACTGCCTCTCTCTGCTGCCAGCGCTTGTAGAGGCCAAACAGCGGCGTGGCTCCATCCACCCACTGGATGAGTCCCGATCGCGTTCCGAGGGGGGTGACTGAGTAGTGGCGGGCATGGAAGCGCGGCTGCTCCTGCTGGTTGATCTTGGTGAACATGGTGTTGACAATCGACAAAAATTGCATGATGCGCTCATCCAAATGCAAATCCTCCAGACCTGAAAGAGACAAGGTTTTAATCACTACTTCATTACTACTGACACTCTTCAACTATTAAATCAGGCATGGAGTCAAACCACAAAGAGCAGAAATTAAGGTATTTCTAATTCCAGATTGATCACAATACCTGTACAACATGCAGGCCTACAACATGTGAAGCTAAGAAACCATGTTATGACTATTACAAAGTGGTTTAGATTTAACTTTACATCCATCAGACTTTTATTATCCGTTGCACTCCTAGTGTTTATATTGATCATAAGATCATCATTTTATTAGGAGACTAATGGGCCCATCTAGTTTCCAGTCAGGCTGTCCAAGCAGAGGGAATTTAGGAAAGTGTAAAGGTGTATTGATTAACACATTTAAACTCCTACTTTACAGGTCAGACATAGAAAATGAAAACGTTCAGCCCATTGGCACTTCACTTTTTTCAAATCTGGCCTTCTAAAGAAGCCACTGAATGAGCCTGCTCTACACCACACATATACTTGAGACATAGGTTATGATTTATAGTTCAGCATCAGATTTCGTTCATTAAAATATCACCACTACGACACTACATGGGGGTATGGAATGTTCTGCCTTTTGTCATTACTAGTATACTGCATGTTTACTGTGTCCATGTTACCTTCACTCTAATGGAGAACAATGAGCACAGAGCTGATGATTTACAGTGTATATGGCTTTAACTGGACATTTCTTCCATAACCCTTTTATTAGAATATAAAGTATTTTCCATTTTTATATGTTAAGAGAATTTATTGATTTCTTTTCCAGCCATATTCACTGCTGTGAGATGCTCTCATACCTTTGAAGAGGTATGGGTAGTTGTGTCCATCTGAGCCCAGGAAGAAGAGCTTCTTGGGTTTGGTCTTGGTGGGCAGGATGGTGATGGTGTTGCCCACGCTCTGTATGGTGACGGCGTCTGATGCCGACACCTCGCCTGGCAGGGCCATCTCTGTCGTGGTCATAGACACCAGGCGAGGACTGATCTCATCCAGATGAAGCAGGTAGCTGGCTCGCTTCTGAGCACGCTGCTGCAGGCTCATCATGATCTGACCAACACAGACACACACCATGTTTTTATTGTGTACATTGCATTATGATCGTACTAATTATGTAGTGTGTATGTACAGTATAAAGCCATTTTCACATATGCACTCCAAACTGTACCTGTACCTGTATACTGGGGGTATATTATACTCATGTAGGCTGGTACTGGTTGGAAGATAGTCTGTATAAAAATGAAATGATAGAGCAGCTGCACAACGTCCAGCGTCTTCACAGTGGTAATTTTGACAGCTAATTTTGATTTAGTTTGATTAAAGTGTGAAATGATGCATTATTTAAATGTCTTTCTGTTGTTAACATTAAGTATACTACATTTCTTTAAATGAGCATTCTTCTTTTTGTTACTGTAAATATTTGTTTCATACATCGGAGAGCAAATTGCTCATCTATGCATTCGTAGCAAGGTTTGGACTTGATAGAGTTCCTGAAGACGTTTCGCCTCTCATCCATGAAGCTTCTTGGATGAGAGGCAAAACGTCTTCAAGAACTCACATACAGCTCCTCCAGGTAACGTGTAGATAATTGTAGAGTTGCAGTGCATGTGTGAAAGGGGTTTATGACTGTTAATAAACCTATCTCTGACATTCAGAGTGATTTTAATGCATACAAACATGCACCTGTTTGAAGGGAAGCCAGCTGCTGGCGGGGTTGGCAGGGTTGGCGGGATTTCTCAGTCGCTCCAGGGCAGAGACGATGGCATTTCCGTAGGTCTGCTGGAACCAGGTTTCATGTGGCGTCTCTGCCGGAGCTGCTGTGATGCTGCAGACGTGCTCCAGGGCAAAAACCACCGGACGCATCAGAGCAGAGTGCTTCTCACGCATGATGGCAATCTTTTCATCCCTGCAGCACAACAAAGAGTGTAACTAGACTTGCTAAAAGGTGAAAAACAAAAACTGGCCCCTTAGAGGCAGTTTGCACGGGTTTGTATACTTGGGAGCCTTGTAGCGACAAAAGGCTTTTTTTAATCTCATTTATGATTTAGAAAGTTTTAGAATTTAGCTATTTTTTTCACTCAGCTAAGATTCTGAATATGAATAAAAACATTCTTGACACAATGGATATAATGATCAAAAACATCAGGCAGACATGATTATTTGATAAATACTTATACTACACAATATCTTAAAGTAGTGGAATTTAATTTCATTATTTATAAGCAGAAGGTACCATTATGCCCCTACAGGTTCTGAACTCTCTGGCATGTAGACAGGCAGAGCAGCCTGGTTGGTTTGGAGATGGCAGTATCTGGCTTATATAACATCAGAAAAGCCTGTGTGACAGCAAGGCAAAGTGGTGAAAATATCCTAATCCTATCCTACACTTACACTGTAAACGGAATAAAAACAACTTCATTGATTTGCTGTTTCACACTATTGGTTTAAGGATGTGAAAACTGAAGGACACCATAGAGGCTGATAAGAATAAAAACTATTGATAATTTCACCTCTTGCCTTTTATCATATTTAAAGTTCAAATAACTTGTTAAAAAGCCTACATATAGTTCTACACCTTGCCTTTATTTAGTATTCAAGGACTCATGAATATGCAACTAGTCCCGCCCTCTCCACATCTTTGGCTTATGACATCATATACCCAACCTGACTGAATCTGTTTTTTTAAGACTGCCCTTGCTTACTGTAGTTTCAAGGCAAGAACTGCTCTGACATGGTATTTACTGATTATTTTGCTCCTGATAAGTCTTGTAACATGAAAAACACCACATGGACATGCTAACATGGTTAAAAACATGATTTTCACCAGAGGGGGTCTTCAAATGCAGAATCGACTACAATTTCTGGAAGGAGCTAGGTGTAAATGGGTGAGCCTCACCTGCGCAGCGTGTTGTTGTTCTGCACCCTCTTGACTTCGTCCTCCAGCTGTTGGATCCTACGCAGGACGTGCATGTGTTGCTGCTGTAACACGCCCAGCCACAGTTCATCCCACAGTAAGGTCACTCTGCGCAGCTCACCCACCAGCTGCTGGACCTGCTCAGCACAAAGAACTGGTCAGCAGCTTCACAACACTCCAGCATCAATCTGATCTAACACACGTTTTCTTATTTATCCTGATTAGACCACTTCTCAGGACCGTGTGGGTTTGTACATGCTATGTTTGATTAACAGCTCCCTCGCTTAGTTAAGTCTTAAAATTTTAGGGCAGAACAACCTATGCTTATAAGTAGCCAACTCGTAAAGATACATTCTTAGGTTGTGTTCACTGTGACCTTGATCTTCCCTTTGGGAAAGTTAATGGTTGATTTTTTCCATATATTTCTGAACCCTCTTGTAATATAGGTCCTATTTTCAGGTAAAGTTAGTACAATATGTGCCATGAACACATAGGGTAATAGTGTTTTTTTGCTTTGTCTGATATCATACATCGTTTTTGTAAGAGCGGGAGTGTTTCCACCATGAGACTAGTATATATTCTGTCCATGAAACAGTGCGTGTCTGTGCAGCTTCCTACCTGAAGCACCATAGTAGGGTTTGCAAAGGACAGTTTCTCCACGATCTTGCTGTAACAGTCCTGCATCATGGCCTGGTCTTGACTGGAGCAGTATGTAGTCAGCTCTTCTGGAGCTCCTCCTTGCCCACTGTTCTCCGGCTGCTCCTCCTCCTCCCCAACCAAGGCCTCTCCCTGCATGCTGCCCAGGAAGGTGGGCAGAGCTGATGGCAGTTTACTCCCTGTCAACACATTTCATCATCAATTAACACATCTGCAGTGTTTACAGTTTTACTGCTATCACTGATCAGTTTTATTGTTAAGTCCACTTAAGAGCAGGGGTGCAACGGATCACAAAATTCACAGCTCAGATTGTATCACAGTTGTGAGTCATGGATCAGATTCATATTTTCGATCAGAAAAAAAAGACGTGGGATTAGGGTTAAAATAATTTTATAACTACACTTAACTTTGAGCTCTCTGCCTGTAGTCATCACCATAGTAATGTAATGTAATAATAAACTTCAAATACTATACTCTACTGTATTATACAGTACTGTCCTATGTATATACTATAGTACATAAAATAGATAATTATACACTCTGCAGCATAATATACTACTATACTCTGTAGTCTGGCTCAATGTTCTGTCCACAGCACTGTCTGATTGAGACACAGTAAAGACTTTCAGAACTCTTTAAGAAGCTACACATGGCCAAGTCAACAGAACAAAAGATTACCTGCATTCTGAGCCTCCCCTCCCAGGGACAGTGAGCCCACAATGGCAGGGTAGAGGATGAGATGTGGGGAGTCCTGGGCCACTCGACATAGCAAGCTGCATATGCTCTGTCGGATGTATGCCTCTGGATGGTTGAGACGGGAAAAAAGCTGCGGGATGATACCTGAGAAGGACAACACATTATGAGAATATAAAAGCACCAACAGGGGTCAGGTTATGCTAGAAAAGAACTAGATATTGATCAAATCGAAGGCAAAGGTGTTTAGAGTTGTTTTGAATAGCCATAACTGAAAGCAGACTGAAAACATGGTCATTAGAGATGCGGAGGGCGTTATAATGATCTTGACTTTTTTATCCCTAATCATGGTATTATTATCAAGGATACAAACACATGTATGATGAAAAAAAGAGAGAGCTACCCTCAGTTGCAAAAAAAAAGACCACAATGTAATATCATACAACTATGTGACTAAAGCCTGTGTTCTAAATCAGAAAAATAACATAGCTGCAGAGTTGGGTAGTAGTAGCTAATAGCGAGCTAGTAGCTAACTACATGTACTTCAATTATGTCCTCTATGCCCAACAGTGTCCTGTCCTTAAAACACACCATCAGCGCTGCCTGAGTGACACACTTGACTCTTTGTTGCCTTAGTTGTACCTCTGTGTAACTATGTGAGATTCCAGACTCTGACTGTGATCTTTCCTCACAACGTAGTTTGGATGTAATGTGGACCTTTTCACATGGATATGGTGCAGCCAGCCAATGGGAAAAAGGAAACTTCTTGGGGGTCAGAGGGCATATCCTCTGTGAGAAATATAGTGCCATGGCCATTATTTCATCATATATACAGATCTTCATAATTGCCCATTTTAATGAAATGCAGTGAATTATTGTAAAGAAGGTTTAGGCTTATGCGTTTCAGACTACACAGTCTGTAAATAGCTATTATGGGCAGTAAGCCAGTTTTGTATCGTTTTTACACCAAAATTAGTGCATATATGTAGTTTTTAAAATGCAGATAAACCAGTTAAATGTAGATGATTGACCCTTTTCCCATTGCCAGTGGCCCCAACATTTTCTGATGTTGCTGCTTCATAAGAAAAGCTTTTAGATAACAAAATAACAGCAGACTTTTATTGTGAAGAGTTTAAAAGGAAGTAAAATGTACATTCACCATTCAGCTGCTCGGTTAAAGACAAGCACTTCATCACTACATCCTTCACCACAGTGACTAGTTACTTTTTGTAACCCTAATGTGAATGCATCTGCTGTATGTTTTCTTGTTGTCTCTTTCTGACTCTGCTGGCTGACCAGGAAACAATCAAATCAAAACTAAACCTCTTCCTGCATAATTCCTACAAATCTGACCTTACTCCTGTGCACACAGGACACACACAGGTCAAGCAGAAGCAAAACATTTTAAATATCTTGGAGAGAACTACAGCTAAGCTTTCAAGCACTATTTGCATGTAAAGAATTCATATGCAGATGCTTGTTTTGCAGTATAACATACCCCTCCAGGGTGCTGTAGGGGTGGAGGCTAAGCCCAGCTCAAGCCCTTCCCTCAGTTCACCGGCATGCTTCACCAGCAGACGGAGGAGACGCAGCGTTGCCATGACAATCACATCATCATTGCTCTGTTTGCTGTTGTGACAGGACAGCAGGAGTTTAGGGTCGTCCTCATCTATAGGGACCTACAAAAGACAACAGACAGACACTTAGCCTGAGGGACTGGACAGGAGGCCAGTTCTGGTCTTCAATGGCTGCACGATGCTTCACAGTCAGCAGGTCTCACCTGGCCTGCGTTGAGCTTGAGGAAGGTGAAATAAGCCTGGCAGGAGACCCGGTAGAGGCCGAAGATGCGGTCCACCACCCGTCTCCAAACACGGATCAGACCATCTGTAACAGGCTGGCCTGCATCACCCAGCCAGGGGCAGGAGGCAGTGAGCTGCCGCCAGATCACGTCCACCATGTCGTCCTCATCGTCTTCCTGCTGTAGGGCCATGTCCTCGTCCTGACCAACAACAAAAGAGTACCATCAGAACAATCTGCACTTGTCAGACAGCTTGCCTTCATTTAGAATTCAATGAATCATAAATATGGGTTTGTGTTTATGACCTCCTCAGGCTCTGGTGGCTCAAACATGTCTGGACATTTCCAATAAAGCTGTTAGACTGAGCAAGTGTTTGAGGTTGTTTTCAGGTTGTAGCGGTGTCAGCGAAACTGAGTAGTGGACACAATGCTGTGTTTCACAGCAGACAAAACTCTGATGGTATTAATCATTCAGATTTGACTGGATGGTTTATAACATGTTTCTGTGGTATGAAAAACTCAAAACACACATCTTTAAGAATCACAGTTAGTTTAATCAGAATGTAATCCATGAACTATTCTACATTAAAAAAAATATTATTTGTTGAAATATGAAGCCTGTTGTGAATTTCTTTTTTGTATCATGATAATTAAATGAATGAATCTGAAAACTTTGCACAGACCCCCTGGCACACAAACCACTACTTGACTGTTAGAGACTAACAGTTTTAATGATCTCTCATCTAGTCTGGGTGTTTTATCCAATCTATGCTAACAAAGAGGCAGCAGTACAGGTGTTATTTTTGACTCACTCATGTGATAATTGTATGTATATATATAAAATATATTTGCATTGTTGTGCCTTCTGTATCTGTCTGTTGTAAGATCCAAATAAAATGTGTCCAGTAAGAAAAACTGACAGCTCTACCTGGATACCAGTAGGTCGACACATGGCCTGTCCCAGAATGCTGAAGATGGTGTCCTTGTCTTCTTCACTGGTGGTGGCTGGCAGCAGCTCCTCTATCTCCTTCTTCTCCCCAGGAAGAAGAGGCAAACCCTCACCTTGGCTGGAGAGAAAAATACATCAAAAGAAATATCCCAACAGGTTGATGGGCCTGAGTGTTCAATAAAAACCATCCGACAAGGAACAACAGAACATTATCAGTTTCACAATGGTAGAGTTCATTGTACTGGATCATACAGGTGAAGCTTCAAGCTGGTAACTCCATGTCTACTCCACTGGGTCCACTAACCTGGCATTATCCACCACCTTCCTGCCCCAGCGGTAAGCCCAGCTGGCCAGGGCTGCCCAGGACTTTGCCATCTCTGGAGCCAGGCTGGTGGAGAGTTGGTAGAGCTGGCCCAACACAAAGTCTGGCTCCCCGACGCCGACACTCACTGCACAGGAAAGACCACCAAGATTCAACTCTACTATACCTTTTGACTGAAAATAAGCTGCAAGTGTTTAGAGGGGGCTGTTCTGCCCAAAACAACGGTCAGGCAAACACTGCAAAGTGTTCACCTCGTTATCCTGAAATACACATTACCATTAGTTTGCACAACATTTGTAATGAAATGTAAAATAAATGTAATGTAAACACAGCTCACAGGCTGCCATGTCATCCGTCATCAAAATTACTAAATACAGCATTTTGTCTCTTACAATGTCAGTAAATTTAAACTACTGCTGCACTCTGTGTTCAACTTATATTTAAAGCTCAGCAGTAGAAATCACTGCACTTTACTTTCCAGACATGGCAACATGCTCTCCTGATGGTGTGTCAGTCTGAAATAAATAAATGTCCTAAAAACTCAGAGGAGTTTTGTGGCAAAGAAAAATAAGATTGGCTGAATTTGATTCTTGCTTTTTACCGCTGTATCGATCTGGGTACTGAGAATCATGGAAATTTACAGGTATTAGCATCAACTACTTAATTTCTGGTATCTTGACTTCTCTAGCAGAGCTGAAACGATTAATCAAGGAATCGATTATCAATTTAATAACTTTAAATTGTCTTTTTTATGATGTACACCTGAAAGCCAAGACTGAACTCATCCGTGAACTAATGTTTCATTCTTAAATCAATTGCAGACTATTTGATAATTGATTACTTAGTTTGAAAAAGGTCCAAATTCTCTGATTTCACCTTCTTCTGAATGAATATTTTCCAGTTTCTTGAATTCTTTATGACAGTAAACTGAATATCTTTGGGGTCGAGACAAAACAAGACATTTGAGGACGTCATCTTGGACTATGGGAAACACTGATCTACATTTTTCACCTTTTTCTGACATTTTATGGACCAAATAACTAATTGATTAATTGAGAAAATAATCGACAGATTAATCAATTGTGAAAATGATCATTAGTTGCAGCCCTAATCCCTAGTGTAGTGAAAATGTTACCTGAGGTCTCAGCGACGATGTGGGGGATGCCCTGTTCCTCGAGGGGAAGCTCCAGCAAAGCAGAGAGATTCCGGCTCAGCGGTGACATGCTGCCAACAGCATTGGATGAGTTTCCAGCTCCTGACTTCTTCACCACCTAGACCAAAACATAAACAGTCCTTACAGGTTTTTGGCATGGAAATATAAGGTTTACGTTTCAGTACACTGAAATTCAGACCAAAGTAAAGGCAGATGGTCATGCCTGTTTCAGCTGAGGTGTCATGTCTTTCCAGTCAGCCAGCAGCCATTTGCAGAGTGTCAGCAGTGAGCGGCAGGCAGCACCTTCATTCTTCCCCACGTGGCAGTAGGACACAGCAGCTCTGCTCAGCATCTCCATGGCTGCCATGGACTGACCTTTGGACAGAGACACTGCTTAGAGGAAACTCAAGATCATGTCTTGAGCAACATCATCAACACAATACCGAAATACAACTGAGAAACAGCTGGTAACAAATGAGTCAGCTGGGATCAGCCTTTATATCTTTGTCAGCTCATATTGTGTGGCCCGGCCTTCAAAACTTCACAAGTGCTTGTTGGCCACTGTTCTGCATATTTACATTGTGTTTGTGCTGAAGCATGCAGACACTGAGACGTATTTACCATGAAATGTTCCACAATATTTTTTCATAACATTGCAGTAAGTAGTGCTGCTTACAGGTACAACGATTAATCGAAAATTAAATTGATCAGCTACTTTGATGATCGATTTGATCTGGTTTGAATAAAAAAGTCCAATTTCCCCAATTTCAGCTTCTTAAATATGATTATTTTCTGGTTTCTTTACTCCTCTCTGACAGTAAATTGAAAATCTTTGGGGTGTAGACAAAAAAGACATTGGAGGATGATGGAAACACTGATTGGCATTTTTCACTATTTTCTGACATGTTATGGATCAATCAACTCACCTGCAGTTCTCAGGACTTTGGCTTTTTCTATCTGCAGCTCTGGTCCCCACTTCTCCCCCAGAGTGCCCTCCAGGGTGAGACGTCTGAAGGCCTGGCTCAGATCGTCCTGCTGCTCGTCTTCTTGCGTCCCATCACTGCACTGGCTGAGCAGGCGGGACGCCAGAGCAATGTTGCCTTTTTTCCGGGCAAATTTGACAGCAGTGAGACAAAGCTCCATGAGGTGACCGTCAATGGAGGAAGAGTAACCTGGAAACGAATGCAGACGAAGAAAAGTCAAACACAGTTACATTGCATTCAATGTGGAATGCTATTCTGTAATAAAAACAGCTGCACACTACATATATTTATACCATGGTCTGGGTTAGTACTCTTTTCAGATTTCACATATATAGTTTGGCTCAAGTTTAATCACTGTTCGAAATTCATCCGCTACCCAACTTGTAACCATAGCAACATCACAGTGCGCAGCTGTCAAAGGTCAGGCTACTTCCTAACTGGAGGAGATGTGAATGAACGAGCAAGCAAACAGACAGCTGATTGTCTCAGTTATCCTAAATGAGGACATCCTAACCTGCTCCATGTGTCATCCAACAGGTTGAATGACATGTTGCTTACTTGAAAAATCGCTTGTCCTGTTTCTATTTCAGCAAAGTTTCATGCACCTTCAACCTATTTAAATGGTTAAAATTAATTTGACTTCCTTGACGTTTCTGTTTCCCCTCATCAGAACAGTCAAAGAGAGAACAAGGGACTAATAAATGAGGTTGTGAAGAAGCAGCACCTTTTATATGATCCACAGCAGCCTTTTTGTAGGAATACCCTCAAAAAGGACGGGGTTTGGAAGGAAAAAACTGAACTTTTGTGACTTAATTTAAGAAAATTACATTTGTTACGAATAAATAATTCAGACACCTAATTTAGTCATCTACAGCAGGAGGAATCTCAAGTGCAGCTCTGCAACATCGCTCGTATATGTAAACAGTTGTTCGCTTGCATCACTTCTAGTTAGGAAGCACTGTTTGTTATCCACTGTGGCAAGCCAGCTGAGTTTGGTTATAAAGAGACCAGAATTATTCCTTGCCATGAAAACAATAAGCTCTTGCTTCATAACTTTCAATTCTGAGTGCAAAACTTTCACCAAGAAGATTGTGAATGCTTTTATTTCATATTGTTGGCAAATGGCCATGGTATACATGGGATAATAAACTTGTAGGTGTGCATTAAACAGTTTGAAGTCACTTCACAAAAGCAACCACCCTCTACTTACCTTTGACTTTGTTGAGGAGTTGTCTCTGGAACATGGTGTACCTGAGGGCCTGAAGGAAAGGCTGGACATCCTGTTGCTTACAAGAGCTCAGAGCCTCACTGCACAGGGGAATCACACAGTCCTGCAGAAAATACAAACAAACAGCTTGTTTTCTTTGGCAGAACAATCGAGTTAACTTTTTTTTTGGTTGCTTTTTTTGCATCCATATACCTCTAGTTAAAACGGCTTCTGTACAGGCCAACCAGGGCTTACAAAGCTACACATTACATTCATTCGCCAGCAGTTTCATCATCATTAGTGTTTGTATCTTGGTGTTTAGCAAAGGCCAAGGGCTCATTTTCATAATTTACATTCCTTGGTGTCCTAACCAGTAAACTTTTAAATAATGCCATACAAACATTCATATTTATAATAAATCTACATGTTGCTGCAGTAGCGCTCCAGCTTAGTTGTGCTGATGGATCGATGAAACTGCCTCAAGCCTGTATTCAGCTCGGACTTCTTAAGAGACTGAATGTCCTTGTGTAATTTCTGAGACTCAACCTGGTACAGAACAAACAACAGGACTGAGACCTCCTGAAAAGGTGGTCTCGGTCTGCTTGTTTGTGGTCTGAAAGAAAAAGAATGAACAACAATATTCAACAATTACAGATATGTTATTTTGGCTGATTGAAGAAGCTAAACTACTAATAAATCCGTCTGCTGATCATGAAAAGTGTACAAGACACTTCCTTTCTACTCCCGTCTCTATGGTCTATGTTGGTCAGTGTAACATTAATGTAAGCTAACGGTTATTAGAACAATTGTAAAGTGGAGTCCCAGCGGTGATGTACATCATATCTGCCCTCATGGAGTGTCTCACATCCAATTAAGTTAATTGGGCAGAACTAACTGTTGCATAAAATCAATAGAAAGCATGAGTGAACATACCTCTTGTCCAGTGAGAGTGTTCTCCAGGGTGGCAGTGCAGTGGAGCTGCAGGGTGGGCAGGGTGGGCAAGGCATCAGACAGAGTGAGGGTGGACAGGCGAAGAGGACCCAGGCAGATCCGTCCAGTTTGTTTCAGGCAGCGCACCAACGTACTGTAACATCACATCACATGATACTAAGAAACTGCTCAACTGGACTGGACAGACTCAACCCAAGGCATTCTGGGATTGAAAAATCCATACCTGTCAAAGCCCTGACAGGACCTAAAACAGATTAATGTTAGCACTCACTCTGGATTGGCTGTGGTCCTCTGCTCCTGTTGATTGGCTTTGGTCATGGCAGTAACAGCGCTGCGAAGGAGCTGCACCTCGATGGCTCTCTGCAGCTCAGTTGGGTCTGGACTCATGGAGGGCAGAAGCCTCTTTAGATCTGAAATACACACACATAAAATGATTGTGGCTAAATGGGGAAAGTCTGAAGGAAATAACTGGAATACACTTGTTCTTAGATGGAGTATGACTTTATTATATAACATATAAACTAATCTACAATACAACTCTTTGAAGCATACAATGTTTGGCTGTCGGTTGAAAGAGTAGTGGGTGCAGATGTAATGTTTTGTGTTACAGTACATTAGAATATGGTGATTCTGATTCTGTAGTGGTGGACAAAAGATTATAAATACGCACTCACATTTTATTTCATTTTAAGAAAACAAAGCAGATTTCCTCTTCATTTAAAATCATCTGAGCATCAGGAAAATTTCTAAAGATTTTCCAGACACTCACCCAGCTTGTCCTTGGTGTTGGAGAGTGAGCTGTAGTCCTCTCCAGGAAGCAGCTCCAGCTGAGCCCCACACTCCACCAGATCTCCATCCTCAAAGCGGCTCAGAGCCTGGATGTAGTTGAAGTCTGTCCTTAAGTTGATGCTAACTGGATTGGTGGAGTTCTGTTTGAGGGCGTGCACAGTGGCCTGCCACTCTTTAACAGATGCCCAATCACAGAGTGCCACATAGCACTGACACGCTTTGTTGGCCAGGAAGTTAATCACCTCGGGAGAGCACTCGCTGGACTTCAGCAGCACCGTCTTCCTGCTGTCACCTTTTCAGAGGAACAGTTTGAGCATCAGTACAATGATCTTCAATGTTGTAGTGCATTACAGTCTTCATAGCAGGATTTTACAGAGTCAAGACACTATAAAAGACCAATCAGTAAGAAAAGGAAAGTTTTTAAAAAATCTAAAAATTTAAGTTTAAGCCTAGTGATGTCCCTCTGTGCTTAGCTGGCTTGTGATCTTTTTTCTTATGAATCTAAAAGAAATGTATGTGAAGCAAGAGTATGTGACATTTTTTCCCTATTTTCAAGTTGCGTTAAACATGGAAACATTCTAGTTACCGTTGCTGGTGTGTTTGGGGCTGCTGGTGTTGCTGGAGAATTTGAGCAGAAAGGATTCAGAGCTTTTGATGCTACAGTCCATCCCTGTAGCTGCAGACAGCTGATCTTGATACTCCAGAGCTGCCTTCTCAAACCTACACACACACACACACACACACACACACACACCTTAGTAGAAGCCAAGCAAATAAATGAAGCAAAGACACTTGGAGGTGGATGATTTAGTCGAGTGGTGCTCTGTGTTGTGAGGATACATGGTCATGGTGGTGATGCTTACCGTCCCTCAGCCTGCAGAGCAACTGATGACAGCCAGGCCAGACTCCTGCCATTGGTCAAGAGGCTCCAAGCTGCCAGGCCCTGGATAGCCTCGGGACAGCGGAGCTCACACAGAGCCTCAACCAGCAATGTGAGAGGAACCTCCAGCTCTGGACCCTGAAGAGCAAACCAAAACATGCTATTCATTAGGGTGGCAAATAATAATTATTTTAATGGTCCATAAATCGGTTGATTGTTTTCACAATTAATCGATTAATAGTTGCTTGTTTTAAAATGTCAGAAAATGGTGAAAAATGTCGGTGTTGACATCCTCAAATGTCTTATTTTATTTACAACCCAAAGATATTTAATTTACTGTCAAAGAGAAACCAAAAAATATTCACATTTAAGAAGGTGAATTCAGAGGGGTTTTTTCTTTTAAAAAAACACTCATCAATTATCAAAATAGTTGGCAATTAATTGTACAATCAATGAATTGTTGCAGCTCTAATATTCATCTATCCAGATGATAGTATTATGCTGCCTTTACACACCACGCAAAGCTACACACCAAGGACAGGAACACATTCAAGCTACAGAGGTTGAAGCTCGGGTTTGTTCTCCA
This sequence comes from Lutjanus campechanus, assembly GCA_027495735.1. NCBI lineage: Eukaryota > Metazoa > Chordata > Actinopteri > Lutjaniformes > Lutjanidae > Lutjanus > Lutjanus campechanus. The sequence goes on along the minus strand of JAJHUR010077056.1, from coordinate 1,553 downwards.
AAAAATGGAGCCGCTGCTTACCAATACATACAAAATCTGCACTGACCTGGGTGCTGTTGTTCTTAATCTCTGTTAGCAGGTCAAAGCCATGTCGAATGGTCACTGCCGGCTGGCCAGAGAGAAGACCCACCCTCATCAGTGCCAGGCGGATCCTGGTCAGCCAGTCTTGGCATGTCTGACGGTTGGTGTAGAAGAATGTCCTAATACCCTGAGACACAGAGACGGAGGGTTTTATCATACTATTTATGTACAGGGATTTTTAATGACTGCTAAGTTGTGTTCGCTGGTGTCAACACTGCTTCTAGATTATCATCACTGTAAACACTTGAATCTTCAGTCAGCAGTGAATCTGGAGGTTTCTTGTCTTTTCACACCTTTGGGGGGGCAGTGAGAGCGTTGGCACAGCCTTCGTAGGCGTTGTACATCAGCTTCTCCAGGTTCTCCAAGAACTGAAGCAGCAGAGCAAGGCGGAGCTGATTGGAGTGGTGACCATCCCCGTCACCTCCAGCACCAGCCCAAGCTCCAACATCCTGCTCTGGGTTCAGACTGTGGGCAGCCAGGCTCCGGATCATACCTGAAACAACACAAAGAACCTGAAGTTTAGGTACACTGTGGCCTAGAGGTTTGAAGTTTAGTTTGTCTCCTATGACGTGGTTTTTACGTTCGGGTATCTGCTGTATTTTTCTATGATGTTTACTTTAAGACTTTATTTTCCATTTATTTACCAGTCTTTATTTACCATTTTAGAGCAGTCTGACTCGAGCTAAACTGCTTGTCTTCAGCCACATTGCGCCATGCAATACAAACACTGCACATTATCCCTCAGTACATGACAACAAGTCACTAAATGCTTCTTCATCTTTTCAGGCCAAAAAACAACATTGTTCATCCACCCGGCGCACAGCGTGGCTAACCCTGTCTGTGCTGAATGTGGTTACACACCCAGTTGAGTGGTTATATACCAGTTTATTCTGACACAGCCTACATACAACCTTATTAAGTCATCTGGCCCACTTAGCTGGTAACAACATCCAGGCCACTGGGACATTTGCTCTGGGTGAGAGAGGCTGCTGTCTGCCGTGGCTACAGCCCTGACTAGTGACAGGTGGCTGCAGCCCTGACTCATGACAGGTGGCTGTATAACATTTTAGTGGCACCATGCAGCAACAGTATTCTAGGATTGAACAAAATATGATAAAAAGTTTAACCAACCAGTGTTTCTGGAGCTGACTAGCGCGGGTGGCAAAGTTTAATTGTATAGTAACCAAATTGCACACATCCCTAACCCATATTTATATATACACACTACCATAGCAAACAGATGTGATTATGCATGAGTGTCCTGATGGTTATCAGGGACAAGGTCATATCAGTGCTTGGGTAATTGTCCATCGTATTTCACAAACTAGTTAACAACTTAGCATGAAGACACCGCTCGACTCCACCTCCACACACCTCTATACAATAGGTGACTAGAAAGGATCAATCAATCCCGATCTCATAATCACAAATTTTTACTAAATACCAGCTGATAACAACTGGTGGCCGATCAA
>JAJHUR010077055.1:0-12958 GCA_027495735.1 Lutjanus campechanus | reverse complement strand
TGCGAGATGGCGAGTTTGGAGATGAGTCAATTTGTAAAATCCTTTGTAAAATAATTTATTACATTAAAAACAAGAGCATGTTTCATATTGATTCATATGTTTTGTAAGGTGACAGTGCACCTGTTCCTCAATGCTGGTCAGAGGCATCTCATCCACTGTGCCCCCACCTGTTTTATTTGCAGACGTTTTTATTATACGCCAATTTTTCTTTTGTTCGTCTTCTGATATCTTGATATCTTCTTTTCACTTCATCCACTGTTTGCATCGTTTTACCAACAGCATTTACCTTTTCACAAATTTCTTCCCATATAGCGTTCCTTTGTGCGACAGATTTCTTTGCTGTAACTCATTTAAGTGTTGACTGGCTTCATCTACCGACACCTCTAATTCCATAGGGTCGGGTTTCACTTTGTGCTTTCTTCTCTCCAAACTCGCCATACTGCAAGCATGAAACACGCAAAACCCTCATTTAAATAGGGCGTCTCCAACATGTTTGCACCCGCTGCCATTTACGCATGCAATCTTAGTAAATCACCCGCAAACTGCGGTTCCGCCCCACGCGCAAAATTCTAGATTGCACACGCAAATGAGTACACGCAAACTGGGATCTTAGTAAATCTGGCCCAGTGTGACCGAACACCAAATCATTTGGGCTGAAACCAGTGTTCTATTTCGTATAGGCTTCGCTCTCTAAGAGCTATCGCTATTGGGTTTATCCCCGCGCGCATGCGCAGTCCTGAAGATTTCTTTCGCGCCACTGTGCCCTGCACAGTTGCCCCTCTCTGGTCCGCATCCTCGGGATATAACACCTGCGTGACCAGAGATCGGCTCCCATTTTTTCTTCAGCGTGCTAGTATGCAGTCCTCTGTGAAGAAGAATCAAGTGATCCGTCTGTGCCAGAAATGCGAGCGAGGCTACATCATGTCCTATGATCTGCACCCTCGCTGCGAGGCTTGTCTCGGCGCCGAACATGCCGGGATAGCCCTCACTGCCCAGGTCTCCTGCGCCTTCTGTCCTCTTCTGCCTGTGGCAGAGCTGCAACGTCGAGCCGACCGCTTCATGTCGCAGCGGCGCGAAGGAGAGGGAGACGGCAGCTGGGGTGACCGTGCGACTATCTCCGTTGAGGAAGCCATGGTTATCCTCGATAAATCTGGCGGGGGCGGGGAATGCGGGGCAGGGCGTGAGCCCAGTGGCTCACCTCCCTCTATCGGCGGAACCCCCCCTGGCTCTCCCCTCTCCCCAGTGGGGGACCAGGAGAGCGACATCGACGACTACGATGATGAAGAGGAGGCTCCACCTGCAAGACTGCCTCCCCCCTCCGGCCATGTTCCCGCGAAGGCTCTCCTACAGGATCTGCCAACCATCATTAAGACTGCGGCTGACATGATGAGCATCCCCATGTCAGTGGAACCCCCAGCACCTACCGGTCGAGTCCTGGGTAAAGGCCTGTACGACCCAGAGCCAGCTCGGAAGCGTCCTCCTGTGTGGCCCCGGGTGTCAGACCTCTGCCCGTTTGTGGACACCGCCTTCACCGAGCCCGGGAAGCTGAGGGCTCCAGTGACGCGCTATGAGAGCATCACCAGGGTCGACGTGCTTATGTCTTCCGGTTTTCCCTCTGTGCCGCCGCTGGAGGAGAGTTTGACCACCATCCTGCTGTCAAAATCCACCTTCGTTGGTAGAAGGAAGCCCACGCCACCGTCACCTCGCGACCAGATCACCGCCCGCCTTACGGACCGGGCTCATCAGTGTGCCGCCCAGTCTGTTGCTGTCGCCAACAACATTGCCCTGCTGTCCTCCTCCGTGTCTACGATGGTGGCTCAGCCTGGCGCCTTCTCCCCGGATATGGCCTCCGACATCGGGAAGGCGATGGCAGCCGTCGTGACCCTCTCCACTGCTCTGACCGTAGTCCAAGCTCGAATCATGGCATGGCAGACCATGCTGCAGCGCAACATGTGGCTGCACATGTCCAGTCTGCCGGTCCCAATCCGCCACGAGATGCTCAACGGTCCCATTAGCCCCAATGGGCTCTTCGGACCGTCGCTGCAGAACACCACCGACCATCTCCAAGCCGCCTGTGAAGAGGCCGAGAGAGTGAAGAGGCATACGTCCTGGGGCAGGGCTGCACCGCGCCCCCATCAACCCAGTGGCCCCTGGCGGGACCGAGCGAGACAGCGGCGCCCAGCTACCGCTGCTGCTCCTCAGCCTGCCCCCGCTCAGCCTCCAGCTCCTCCGGCCCCCACGGCTCAGCGCTCTTCACGCCGCCCCCCAGCCAAGGGCCGGCGGCCTGCCTGGTCCAACCCGCGGCACGAACCAGCACACAAACAGCCACGGTTCTGACGCGAGGCGGGGAATATGTGTTTTGCTCCGGGATCTGCTGAACTCAACGGCCCTTTTCAGGGCCAGCCACATGTTGGAAAAGAGCAGTTCTTTTTCAAACAGTTTGCCCCCGTCTCCACTGAGCATTCGGCCACTGTTTGCACAGAAACACATCTTCCCCATCCTCATGTTTCCACTGCAGCGGACACACAAAACATGTCACTCACTGAGGCTAAACAACCAGTCCATCCAGTTGGTCCTGCGGTAACTTGCCTGTCTGGCACACGGGAGAGTGGGATTCGAAACCCGCCTTACCCGTGTTCACGTGTTTTTAAGAGTCATTCAAAAATGCTCGAAAACTCTCTCACTCCCCCTCTCTGCGGCCTCCCCACTTCCCACCCATCGGTGTGAATTAGTGGAGGTTTTTCACCTTGGCATGACTCTGACTCAGAGCATGAATGCACGGATGCAGGCACACACACCGCCTCGCATCCTGCTTTACAGCCCTTTCGCGGCAGCCCTCCCATGGGCTGTGCAGAGCGAACAATCGACTCGCACAGCGGCGGTGAGGGCGCTACGATGGCTGTCACAGATGTCCACACACGCTCCACAAGCGCTTGCACGCCCGCTTTCAGAGCATTACTCAGCGTGGCGAAGTCTGCTCTCCATGAACAGCTGGATGGAGAAATTGATCACAAAGGGCTACACCCTTCAATTCGCCAGCCCCCCCCCCCCCCCCCCCCCCCCCCCCCTTTCAATGGAGTGCTGGAGACTGTCATGCCATCTCAGACAGAGATAACGGCTCTGACCACGGAATTATCAGAGCTCATGGAGAAAGGAGCGATATCACGGGTGCCCTCCGGCGAGGAGTACGAAGGTTTTTACTCCCGTTACTTCCTCGTTCCAAAGAAAACAGGCGGAATGAGGCCGATTCTCGATCTGTCAGTTTTCAACAAAAGCATTATGAAGAGACCCTTTCACATGTTAACAATAAAGCATGTGTTGGAGTGTGTGCGTCCCGGCGATTGGTTCACATCCATCGATCTAAAAGACGCTTATTTTCATGTGCCCATCATCCAGAGACACAGAAAATTCCTACGGTTCTCTTTCAGAGGGACCCAATACCAGTACAACCGTTTACCTTTCGGTTATTCGCTGGCCCCACGCACCTTCTCCAAATGCGTGGAAACAGCCCTGGAACCGCTGCGCAGGAAAGGCATCAGAGTTCTCTTTTACTTAGACGACCTGATGGTGATAGCAGCCTCCAAAGAGAGTGCAGCGCTGCACACAGCGGAGCTCGTGAAACACTTGCTCACTCTGGGTTTTGCCATAAACTGGCAGAAGAGCTCCCCCCTCCCCTCCCAATCAATAATTTACTTGGGGGTGCATCTGGATTCCTCCACAATGAGAGCAAAGCTGTCCCCGGCCAGGTCGGAAGCACTCAGCTCTCTCCTCACACGAGTTGCGCCTCACAAGATAGTGACCGCATTATCCGTGATGCGTCTGCTGGGCATGATGTCAGCCAGTCATGTGGTGATCCCGCTGGGTCTTCTCCACATGAGAAAACTCCAGAGATGGTTCGGCCGTCTCCGCCTCGACCCACAGCGTCACAAGAGACGCATGATAGCGGTCCCTCCATCAGTACAGTCAGACCTAAAGTACTGGAAAAACCCTCGTGTCTTGTCAGTGGGGGTTCCCCTGGGGAGAGCCACGTCACACATCACAGTGTTCACCGACGCCTCTCTCTTCGGGTGGGGCGGGTCCTGTCAGTCTCACGTAGTAGGGGGAAAATGGCCAGAGCCACCGTCCCTTCACATAAACTGCTTGGAGCTGTCCACGGTGCTGAAAGTGCTGAAACACTTTGCTCCTCGGCTGAGAAACAAACATGTTGTAGTAAGAACAGACAACATGACAGCAGCTGCTTACATAAATCGTCAGGGCAGCGTTCGCTCAGCTCGGCTGCTGGAAATAGCCAGAAGCCTCCTCCTGTGGTGTCACGCGAACCTACGCTCCATCAAAGCGGTCTATATTCCGGGGAAGCAGAACCAAACCGCAGACCTAATGTCACGCGGTGGTCCCTCTCAGAACGAGTGGAAATTGAATCCCACACTCGTGCAGTCACTGTGGAAGAGATTCGGGAAAGCGAAAGTGGATCTATTCGCCTCACGGGAAGACGCTCAGTGCAATCAGTGGTTTTCCATGAACGCTCGAGACGACCCTCCTCTGGGTGTGGACGCCTTCTCACACCGACCGTGGCCCAAAGCTCTCCTGTATGCTTTCCCCCCGGTCGCCCTGATTCCCCGCCTCCTGATGCGCATCCAAGAGGAGAAGCTATCAGTCATTCTGGTGGCTCCAGAGCACACAGGGGCGTCTTGGTTCCCTCTCATGATTCAGCTGCTGGCGGGGAAACCATGGCAACTGCCTTGGCGCAGGGACGCGCTCTCACAGCTGAGCGGCACGATCCTACACTTCCCAGTGATAGGCCAGCCCTTATGGGCCTGGCCCCTGAAAGATTAGGGTTGTTCCCTGCAGTGGTTCGTACCATACAGGGTGCGAGAGCCCCCTCTACTACGGCCTGTTACGCGGCCAAATGGTCCGCTTTTCAGCGCTGGTGTGTACAGAGGAACGTTGATCCTACATCGTGTGCTCTGCCTCAGGTATTGACATTCCTTCAGTTATTGGTGGACAGAAATTTGGCTCTGTCTACAGTCAAAACATATGCCGCGGCTATATCTTCCTGCCATGAAGGTTTTGGAGAGAGGTCGGTTTTTGCACATCCTCTGGTTAAACGCTTCCTAAAGGGAGTCAGACGTCAGAGGCCTGTCACACGCCCCCTGGCTCCGCAGTGGGACCTACCTCTGGTGTTACGCGCTCTGGGGGAACCCCCCTTTGAGCCCCTCCCACACATCTCTCTCAAACATTTGTCTTTGAAGACAGCGCTCCTCTTAGCCCTGTCCTCGGCTAAGAGAGTGAGTGATTTATGTGCTCTTTCCATCTCCCCGTCTTGTCTCATCATTAGAGCAGACGGGAGCGCAGCCACTATGAAGCCGAACCCCTCATTTATGCCTAAGATCATAACCAGCTCGTTCAGATCGAGATTTATTACTTTGGAAGGTTTCTTCCCCCCTCCCCATGCAGGCGAGAGAGAGGAAGCATTACATCGACTCTGCCTGGTGCGCTCGCTGTCTCAGTACATGGCGCGCACAGCGAGCATCAGACGAACACAACAGCTGTTTGTCCACTACAGAGAGCATTCGCAGGGGCATCCCCTGACGAAACAGCGCTTGGCTCACTGGCTATGTGACGTCATCTCACAAGCTTATGTAATGGCTGGCAGGGATCCCCTGCCTGGTGTTCGTGCACATTCAACCAGAGCGTTATCCTCCTCCACAGCCCTTCTCAGAGGCGTAGCTGTGGCTGATATCTGCGCAGCAGCCTCTTGGGCGTCGCCGTGCGCTTTTATTTGTTTTTACCTCCGCGATACGTCTGAATCTTCCCTGTCACATTCAGTGTTAAGCGCGGTCAGCAGTTAGTGAGTCTGTGCCACATATGGGTGTTCCATATGGGCCTATTCTCTCATGGGCTTTTAGCTGCCACATGCCCAGTTTTCTCTGAGTTATTGCACGTGCCTTGTGACTGCCACGTTGCGTAACCATCGTTCCTGCGTTCTCACTGGGATTATTCACTCATGGCATGGAACAGGGAGGGATCCTGTGTTCCTAATCAATTGTGTCCTGCACAAGGGGGTGAGCTGGTGTGTTAAGTGCTTGTGTACTGTGGTGGCACAGTGGGGCATTGACCACATCAGCTTCGCCCTTAACCCAATAGCGATAGCTCTTAGAGGGCGAAGCCTATACGAAATAGAACGTTGGTTACGTATTGTAACCCCAGATTCTATGAGTATAGGCGCAGCCCTCTAAGACTCAGGCCCCACTGTCCCACCTTGTCAGCTGAAGTAAAAGCTGGCTAATTGGGAGCCGATCTCTGGTCACGCAGGTGTTATATCCCGAGGATGCGGACCAGAGAGGGGCAACTGTGCAGGGCACAGTGGCGCGAAAGAAATCTTCAGGACTGCGCATGCACGCGGGGATAAACCCAATAGCGATAGCTCTTAGAGGGCTGCGCCTATACTCATAGAATCTGGGGTTACAATACGTAACCAACGCTCTCCTCTGTCACATCTCTGGCCGCAAGCATTAACCAGGGTAACCCCTCCTCCCAATCTCTGTCCATCTGCACACAATAGGAACGCAACAATGATTTTAAGGACTGATGGAAACGTTCCAAAGCTCCCTGACTTTGAGCATGGTACGCAGATGCCTTGTTATGCTTAATGTGAAGTTGTTTCAACACTTGAGAGAAGAGTTTGGAGGTAAAATTTGAGCCTTGATCAGACTGGATTACCTTTGGAATGCCGAAAATAGAAATGAACTGCGACAGTGCGCGCACAACAGAACGCGCAGTAATTGTGCGTAATGGGTACGCCGCAGGGAAACGAGTGCTTTGACACATAACTGTTAGCAAATACACAGCACCTGAACGAGAGCGAGGAAGCGGTCCGACACAATCAATAATAAGGTGCTCAAACGGCTGACTTACGGCAGGAATCGGGAGCAAAGGAGCAGGCTTAACGCTCTGGTTCGGTTTACCTGTAAGCTGACAGGTGTGACATGTCTTAAGATGAGATATTACATCTCTCTTTAATCGAGGCCAAAAGAAATGCCTGAGGACCCGGTTATAAGTTTTCTTCACCCCCCAGTGTCCAGATTCATCATGAGCAAGTTTCAACACAGACTCACGGAATTTAACAGGCACAACAATTTGGATAATGGGGTCTCCAACAAAGTCATCACCATGAGGCACCCACTTCCTCAGCAGAAGATCATTCAGCAAAAAATAACCATGAGAATTATTTTTTACCTCATCTTCAGGTAACACCATGTCAAACAAACCCTCCAGAGAAGGTTCAGAAACTGAATCAAGAGTGTCACGTGTCATTGAACGCGTTACCGCACATGCAGTGAAGACTTCAGGAAAACTGGCCTGATACTCATCGGGCTGTTTTCTCACCAGCGGAACATCAGAGACTACCGGGGGCGGCGGAGGTGGAGCGTCAGCCCAGACACGTCCACCTGCCACACCGTTACCTAGAATCAAAGTTATGCCCTCAATTGGCAGCGCAGGACGCACCCCAACTGCTATCTCCCCCTGAAAAAGATCAGAGTACAACATCATCTTGTGCAATGGGACTTGCAAAACCTTCATCCCCATTCCCAAAACCGGCACAAAACACCCCGTGTGACTCTGTTCAGAGAACGGCAACACTGAAGCCTGAATGAATGAGTCAAAGGCAGCAGTGTCCCGCAGTATTTTCACAGGAACTTTACAATCACTCCCCACCAAAGAAACGTGACCATCAGAAACAAAAGGCAAGAAGGATTCAAGTTCACCAGGTACATCTTTAACATGCTCATTCACACTTTCTACCTGTATTGAGTGTTTTGGCACGGACACAGCGAGACAGGCAACTTTCGGCTGCCCCGCAGGTCCACTCTGTTTAGTCTTAGCTTTGAGTGCAAAACAGTCCGCTTTAAAATGCCCTTTCTTGTGACAATAGTTACAGATTTTATCAAGCTTTCTCGTGTTGTGCTCTTTGAAGTCAGACTTACCAAAAGGAACATAACTCACGGCACCTGCACGCTCACCAAAACTGGCACCGTGACTGCGCAACTCACCAAAAGACCGTCTGTGCGTCAGCACATAGTCATCAGCCAAGGCGGCGGCTTCGCTCACAGTTGTTACCTTGTGATCACTAATAAGTTGTGCAATATTCACGGGAATAGAGTTTTTAAACTGCTCCAATAATATCAGATCACACAGGTCATCAAAAGTTTTTACCTTCAACGCAGAACACCAACGCGTAAAATGTCCAGTTATATCTCCAGCGAACTCGAGATGCGTTTGGGTTGTCAACCTTTTTCCACGTACGAAACTGTTGGCGATAAGCTTCGGGTACGAGCTCATAAGCTTTTAACACAGCAGATTTCACCAGGCCGTAATCCTGGCTGTCTGACGCGGACAGAGCTGAATAGGCTTCCTGCGCTCTACCGGTCAGCGCGCACTGCAACATTAATGGAAGAGTGGATTCAGGCCACTTTCTCGACTCCGCAACACGCTCAAATAACAAGAAAAAGTCTCCGGGTCTTTTTCACTAAATTTAGGCAATAATTTAAGATTACCCAAAACATCAAAACATTCAGGAGACCCAGGCAAACACAAAGACGCATCCACGTCAGAAGAGCCATCTCCACTTGACTTACCGCTTTTCATCAAATCCAGTTTATACTGCTGAAGCTGGAGCTTCGCCTGTTCAGTCTGAAAGCGCAACTTTTCAATAGCCAATTGCTTTTCCATTTCCACTTGTCTCATTTTGTCATGTTCCAATTGCAACTGTAGCATTTCTTTTTGCTGCTCAAAAGTGAAATTAGATGCTGCAATGAACGGTGGAGAAACACCAGCATCAGGAGGACACACAGGCTCTACGGCCAACACACCCATCTCAATTAAATTAGCTGTCAAAATACTTTTTACAGTGTCCTTTAACCGCTTGTCCGAAATATCAATTTCAAAATGCTCCGCAATTTTCAACAACTGCTCCTTCGTGCATTTATTCAAAAAGTCCTCAGAGGGAGCTTTAACGAAGTCAGAAATATCAGACATTTTTTAATTATTATTATTATTATTATTATTATTATTACAGCGGTTCAAAACAAAGATTAACAAATTTACCTACCAGAAACCTCGCGCACAAAGTGGCATCAAACACCAAATACTCACCGAGCTGCTTTAATTCCCCCAAAACTTTAACAGATGGGACAAATTTGAGACACCCCAAACCCTGACTACCTACCCACAGTTCTAACTTGAGCCTCAAATAGTCTTCGATGGCTTGCCGAGCTCGAAACGTCACCAGACCCGACATATCACTCTCGACCATGGACACAGCCGATCGTAATACCCCGAGCCCGGAGCGCTCCCTCCTCAGGATTTGCCAACAAAAATAACAAAGAAAAAATAACAAAGTGACAAGTCCTGCTTGTCCGCCGGCTAAGCTTATCAGGGTGCTCAAAAGACAATAAACTTTATTTAAATATAAAGCAGCCACGGCAAATATTACTTACCACACAAATTATTTTAAATACAAAACGGATTAGTTTTGAAACAACCATACATCTCCGCACAACGTGCCAAACATTTCAAACAAAGCCCTCGCAGTTTCCGGATTCCCACGCCTCTCCGTAGTACGCACAACAACGTCATTCATTCACAACCTTCCGAGCTCATTCACAAATCGACTGAATGAATGACTTACCGGTGCGCACAGGCAAAACAAGTGGACGAGCCCCCATTTTGTCATGACCTGGCTCAAAGCCATGACAAAAACGAGGAGACATATGGTTTTAAAGTAAAAACGAAATGATTTTATTACAAACAATAAGAAATTAGGCGATTGGCAATATAACGAAAATACTAACAAAACTAACAAATAAACTAACTGAACCAAAACATAATGCGCCGAGGAGCCGTGGACACAGTGATGCGGCTGCACCTGGTAGGTCTAGGCAGAGCAGAGCAGAGCAGAGGGTGAGTGAGGAGTAGTGCCAGCTTTTATACACTGGTGGACTGGCCAGGCCCACCCAGGTGTGGCAAGCCTACAATATATGACCTGCAGGGAGAGACAAGACGACAACAGGGGAAACACAAAAAAACAACAGCAGGCCCTAGAGGCAGGAGGCCGTCACACCCCCCTCCATAAGAACCGGGTTCCTATCCTATCCCTATCCCCTAACTGAAATCTGACAATATAAATTTTTCAATTTAACCAAGTCAAATGCATCTATTTTTCTTTAATTTCATGATTATCATTACAATAAACTATTTAAACTTACCCAACGGTCACTTTTTTACAATATGTACAAAACCTACCTATGATTATTATTAAGACTCCTCCCTTCACCTGCATCACCCCCCGCCCACCTCAGCAACCTGGTACCTAGGAGCAATTTAAGAGGGGTAAAGGGAGGAAAACAAGTGGGACGAGGAAACAACAACAACATAGGAAAACACTTGGCTATATTGACTCTATGGGTGCTCTGGACAATGCGTCTGCCACCACATTGTCAGACCCTTTTATGTGTCGAATATCAAGCCAGTGAGACTGAAGGAATAGTGACCATCTCACTAATCTTTGATTGGGACACTGTAACGAGTTCAAAAAAACAAGAGGGTTATGATCGGTGAAGACCACTACGGGTACAACACCAGATCCAAGATACACATCAAAATGCTTCAGTGCCCACACTAACGCCAATGCTTCTTTCTCGATGGTAGAATAGTTGAGCTGGTATGAGTTAAACTTTTTAGAGAAGAAGCTCACTGGTTTTTCGATACCAAACTCATCATTCTGCAACAATACCGCCCCCACCCCCACGTGACTGGCATCAACTTGGAGAGCAAAGGGACGATCGAACCTAGGAGCAGAGAGAACAGGTGCATTACACAATAAAGACTTCACTTTTTCAAATGCCTGCTGGCAAACAGGAGACCACACAAAAGTCGCGCTTGCCTTAAGCAAGTCTGTTAATGGTGCGACAACCTCAGAAAAATTTCTGCAAAAGCTCCTGTAATACCCAACAAGACCTAAGAAATGCATGAGCTCTTTTTTAGTTGTAGGAGCAGGAAAACACGCAACTGCCTTAACTTTCTCCTCAACGGGACGGACAGTACCCTGCCCCACCACCCGACCGAGATACGTCACCGTTGCTTTAGCAAACTCACACTTTGCGAGGTTAACGGTTAGACGCGCCTCAGCCAGACGGGCAAACAACACACGCATGCGCTCAACATGAGAAACCCAGGTGTCAGAAAAAACAACCACATCGTCTAAATAGACGGTACACCCCTCTAAGTCCCCCAGAACTTTTGTCATGAGCCTCTGAAATGTAGCAGGGGCATTACGCAAACCGAAAGGCATGACATTATACGAATACAAACCAGTTGGAGTGATGAATGCGGATAACTCACGCGCACGCTTGGGCAAAGGGACCTGCCAATAACCTTTTAGGAGGTCAAACTTGCTGACATATTTGGCGTGGCCCACTTGATCGACGCAATCCTCCATACGAGGAAGCGGAAAAGAGTCAGGTTTGGTTACAGCATTTAACTTACGAAAGTCGCTACAGAATCTGGGAGTATTATCAGACTTAGGCACTAACAGACAAGGGGAAGCCCAACTGGAAGAAGACGGTTCAGCGATGCCATTATCAAGCATGTATTTTATTTCAGCATCCAGATATTTACGTTTTTCAGGATTCACTCTGTAAAATCTCTACCTGATTGGCTGGGCATCTCCAACATCAATATCATGCTCCATTAAATTTGTCTGCGTGGGAGTGTCGCTGAACAAACAAGGAAACGATTTTATGACATTACATAGATCTGCCTGTTTGGACTCGGATACGTGACCTAAGAGGACCTGCAGGTTACTCAGGGACTCCGAGTTTTTAAGGCGACCTTGAAGAACAGCGGAATCAACACAGGGTAAACTATCCTCTACCTCAGTGGACACTGACTGTGGATAATACACTGTGGACACTCTCCCCACTGAACAAGCAGAGTGCGGCAGTCCTGAGGCACTCTCACCGTCGTTTCAACAAGTTGACATGACACTACTGTGTTTTCTTTCTACGCTCTGGAGTAGAAATCATGTAGTTTTGTTCAGAGACTATTTTTGTCACCTCATATGGACCAGAATACTTAGCCTGAAAGGGAGAAGTTACAATAGGTAACAACGCCAAGACTTGGTCCCCCACACTAAACACACGGCGTTCAGCATGCCGGTCATACAGTTTTTTCATCTTCGTCTGAGCAAGTGTCAAATTTTTCTTTGTCAATTCTCCGGCAGCAAACAGTCTATGACGAAAACCATTCACATAATCAAGAAGATTTTTAGGTGGCTCGGCGTCCCTCCACTGATCACTCAGAATATTTAAAGGACCACGCACAGTGGGCCGGATTTACTAAAGGTTTGCGTGTAGTAAAACGCGTGCAAACTGATTGCACACGCAAAAAAATGTACAAAGTGATTCACTAACAGTGCGCGCTAAGGTTTGCGTCTGTCAAAGGTGCAAAATAGCGCGTCTACATCCAGTTAGTACGTCTGCCATGAATATGCAATCTGGGGCGTTCACACGCAATTTTGCGTCTTTTGGGAGGGGAAAATGTAAATGCATTAATTTAGCACACGCAACGTGATTTATCAAACTTTTGCTCATCGAAATTGCGTCTATATTTAGCACGTGTCAAAAGGAGGTGCAAACGGTTTGTATGCATAATTGGGCACGCATTTCTGAGGTTATTGTTGCAAGAAGGAGACATCGAAACGATGAAAGGAGAAACAGAGGACGCATTCTTCACCCTCGCGTTAACATTTTTGAAATGAACGAAGAAACGATCATTAAAACATATCGCCTATCCAGCATTGTCACTTTGGAGCCTTGGAGGAACTCAGAGTTGATTTGGAGCCATGAGAAGGAGTCACGCAATACCTGCAATGACAAAACACATTTTTACATTTTTCTGC
>JAJHUR010077053.1:0-10541 GCA_027495735.1 Lutjanus campechanus | reverse complement strand
AAACTGCAGAAACAACAATAAAGCTAATTGGTAAGACTGCCACAGCTAGTGCTAGGTGAAGCTACATTAATCTACTTTTTTCCAACCTGTTACGTGTAATTGAATAATTAATTTTGATGATCCTTATGTGTTCGCTACCTAGTTTGCATACATACATACATGATGCAGTTAGATAAACACCATCATGATGGAGGTAAAAGGGCTAACACTTGCTTAACTTGCTAGACCTGCTAAAAAGGTACTAGCATAGCTTAGCTAACTGCCATCTCAACCTCTGACTCTTATGGAATTCGTGGAATTTGATGTGGGTTTTTAAAAAATACATCTACTTAATGTATTTCCGAAGCACAAGTGATCTTTGGCCGAGTTCCACGTATGATAACTGAAGAAACTGGTTGCTGGTAGCTATTGTGTGTATGTCCGTAAATGTCCTAATCAATCTTCCTGTCATGGTTTGTTGATGTTTTGGCCTGAGTCCTAGAATCTGTTCAGAAGCCATGTTGGTGATATATGCATGTGTATGGCACTACAGAACAACATGTTATCTCACCTCATACTTCTGCTTTGCATGCTTATACTGAAGTTCAAATTTCTCTGCCTCCAGCTGGCGCAACCAGTCCCACAGTTCCTTCGCTTTTTCCCTGTATCACAGTACGGAGAGGATAGTGTAAGCATTTCATACTGCGCACATGATGACAGATGTCACTTGTTTTGGATTATATTTAGATGGAATCAATCATGGAAACTCTTTACCTCAGACCGTCCTCTCTCATGTGATCAATATTTAACTCTTTACGTCGTTCACCCAGGATCTTCTTCTTCTTTTCTCTTTCTGTTTGTCTTTTTGGCCCGGTCTGTGTCTGCTGGTCAGGAGGAGGGTAACTCAATATGTTGCGAGCCTCTTATCAGTCAAGACATTTTTAAAAAAAATAAAGAAAATCACCACCTTGTATCCGGTGAAACTCAAGTTGGACAGAATCATCTTCTTCCTGGCATCATCATCTGCTTTCTTCTTTGCCTCTTCATCCTCTTTCCTTGCTTTCTCTTCCTGGTGGAAAAAAATGGCAGTAACTGTAATCACTTATCTACGGTGTTTTGATGACTGATGATGTCTGAATGTGGTTTAATTACCAGCCGTGTCACTGTGTGACAGGTTTTGGCCCTGGAGACAGCTACTGTATTGAGAAATACCACTGAGGTGGTTCTAAGAACTTTGCCAGTGGTTTATGTGTCGAGACAAGTTTTGTCAACGCCATAGCATCGCAACCATACAAGATGCAGTCACAAAATTTCACAGGTGTGTAGCTGAGTTCGTTATTTTGAATGCAGCTTGTGCTTATTATTTGAACTTTAACTACAAGCTGAGAAATGTAGAAAGCACGTCAGTTTCAGGTCCACTTTCTACGTTACGTCGTGCTGTTTACAAGGTTCATTAATAGAAGGTAGTTCCACTCAATTTATGGGAATTATTTGCCTTAAAATACCCAACAGTCTTTCAAGTGGACAGTTAAACCAAACTTCTCTCTAAAAGCAGGTGTGTTATCATAGGGTTCTGCACCCAAGGTGTCATCTTGGCAAAATGTGGTGGTGTGGAGACGCCCAATGTAGCGGGGACAACCACAGATGCGGTTTTCACTTTGTTTATGTGTTTGTAGACAGATTTTGTCAACATAATAACATCACAACTGTGCAAGATGCAGTCATAAAACTTTACAGGTGTGTAATTGAGTAGTCTGCAGTCTGAAGGCAGATTTCCAGGATGGGTGCGGTTTGTGCCATGTCTACTGTGTACTCATGGGTTGGAGCATTAACGCGTTAGTGGGCGTTGAAGCAAATGTCATTTCATTGCAACATGGTGTCTAGTTATTGCCTGTGAAAGGACAAACCAATGACCAGTTTCTAAAACATTTACCACACAGTTATGATATGATATGATGTAGCTGTCTAAGTATACGTACAGCTAATCTGTTCTGCCGTTCTCTTTCTCTCTCTGCCCTGATCTTCATCTGCTCAGCTCTCTCTGACCTGCGCTTCTCCTGGAGTGGGAAAGAAAAGAACAGACCAAAACAAATCCTGTGCACTCAGAGTGTCATAATACGACACTTAAGTGAAGATGTGACCTTTCTTAAGTCCCGCCCCTTTTTGCTCTGTGATCCAATAACAGTTGAGCAACCGATCAACTTTTTTCTTTCCTGTTTCCTGTACTCAGACAGGCTATGTGCTAGGCTCGTCTATGTTGAAAAGAAAACCAAATTTTGAAGATGGTTAAAAGATGCTGCTCGCAGCTAACTGCTATTAATTACTTCACATGTAGAGGGAGAACTCTTTTTAATAACTGACACCAAAATTCATTTCCATCACTTTCGGGATGTCACAAAGTTTTTCGTTATGTCCTGTGGTCGTATCTTGCTCAAACTATTGGCTACACTAGCCACAACTACTGGCGGTACAGCATCGTTTGGTCCGTATCCATAAGCTTTCAGAAAACAAAAAAGCAGAAATATGAACCAAACAAACTCAGAGTATACAGATACAGACAGAAGCCTCCATCTGTATCTGTATGTGTATCTAACATTAAGCGTAAATGAGCCTTTAGATGTAACTAGCTAGCTAACAACAGAGCAAACAGGGGCAGGATCATTTGCTTAATATTGGAGACCAAATGTGGGGTATATTGCAGTAGAAGAAGAGTGAGAAATGAACATACAATTCGTTCTGTGAGGCTGATCAGCTCTTCTTCCTCCTTCTTACGCTTCTCAAAGTGAGCTTCGATCAGAGTCTGGAGCTCCGTCAGGTCCTTTTCCATTCGTTTCCGATGAATGTCCTAAAAATTACAGGAACAAGTGGAACGGTGAGCTAAAATGTTATCCAACTATCTGCCCAAAAGACAGTCTGCAGGCGTAACTTTGACCAGTCCTAAGATGAACTCACATCAAAGTCCACTTTTTCTCCCTCTGGGATTTTGGGAGGTGCCAAGGTGGGCAGAAAACCAGCCCTGAGGAGGATGGAAACATGAAAATCTGTCCATCTCATGGAGAGTTTTCTTTCAGTTCCCATATTTTAAAATTCTGTTCTTACTTTGACTTGGGTTTTGCCTCTTCTGTGAATCCATAAACGAAAGAAAAAGAAAAGTTAAATGTCTAGTTGAGGTAACAACAAAACATAAACCCAGTTTTTCCTCTGTCACACACACACACACAGCATCTGTACTCCTAAACCTGCTCTGATTTGGTAAACTACATTTTGAGTCAGTATATATTTTTGAAAAAATGTGTTGAAGTTAATTCAACCTCACTGAGTCATCGCTACCACTTGGTTTTGGTACGTTACGTATACTGAAAAAACAAAACAAAAAACACCCCCCACAAGACTGTTTTAAATAATCTGCCTTTCGAGTTCACCTCTGATCAGGAAGTTAGAAACAAAAAAGTCACTCCAGACGTGTAATTTTCAAAAGTAAGCAAACATTTCTTTAGACATATTATATTTTCAAAGGTCTTACTGAACAGAATTATGTAACTTGATACAAAAAGGTCAAATAATTTCATAAAAACATCCTCTATGAAGGTATTGATGCTAATATAATTAAAAAGATATTTTCTATGAGATAAAACAAACTTCTGATCATTCATTGTCGTTAATGTGAAAGTAATGTTTTTCCTTTGTATATACGCTGACTTTTTTTACTGTTTAAAAACAGGCTCTTCCAAACGAGTTATGTCATTTTATGATGATGAAACAAACACTTATGATCATGCGTCGTTGTTAATATGATACATTTAGTGTTATTCAATTATACATAAGCTGATATAATAAAATAATGATTTAATCCTGTCTAAAAACATGCTTATCATTTAATAAATTTACATTTTTTATGAAATAATCAAAAGCCCAAAAAACATTTGTGCTGTAGCATCTCCACAAGTATTAGCAAGTCTGATTTATTCCTTCAACAAGTTAACTTTACTTTCATACTCTTATCATGAAGCGATGCTCGACTGTTTTTTAGAGGCCTGTATTTTAAAAATACTGTGGTCTGGGTGCATGTTTTTCTCCATTGCCTTTGTCAGGGTGAGGACACTCAAAGGTTAAATGTTCATACCTCCTTCATTTTCCTCGCCACCATCTGTTGAAAGATGAGAAGGTCAGTGTGAAGTCAACTTTGAGTGATGAAGAAAAGGTGCAGAGAGCTCAGACTGACATGTAGAGAAGGATGACACTGATGAACAGGCCCTACAGGTGACTCTCAGTTTAATTAAGTATTAAAAAAATAAATAAATTGGTGTAAAAATGTGCTCCAAGTTCGATTTAAGTGATTGCCGTCGGCCAAAATCTTAGTTTTGACAGAATAACAAGTTATTTTTAATCACTTTAATAGTCTAAATCTCTCATAAATGTCAGAGTTCTATATGCAAGTTGTACCTGTGATGCACATAAATCAAGTGTCATGGTTGATTGACACACATTGCCCTGTGGTTGGTCTCAATTTTAAAGGCTGCCAATAATGATGGAGCTGGAATGACCTCAGTCACTCAGTAGGTGACTAAGGACACACAGCCGAGTGTCTTCTGTCACTGCTGATGGACTGCAGCCAGACAGGTATGTGGGCGTGTTTCTCTCTGAGAGTCTGCTTTAGATTACTGACCAAGATAACACATGTTGTTGTTTACACACCTGTCAGAAAGGCAGAGTGAACTTCACCAGCCTGTCATGGTAAATACAGTATTTTGCATTGAATTATAAATAACATAAGAGAGAGAGAGAAGGATGACGTTTCTCTCTGTCACAGACATGAAATTCTTATTTTCTATAGTGATCCCAGATCCTGCTACTTAGATGGAATAAAAAGAAAAATGAGAAGGAAAAGAAAAATGGGTAACTCTATTTGAGGGCTGTGAATAGACACATGAAATGTGAATGAAAGTGTCACCCTCCAGTCCTGAGCCTTGATTTTATATACATTAATAATTTGTACAATCTGATAAGTATAAAATCTAAGCAGTGTTTTTGAACAGGATGCAGTTTAAAAAAAAACAAAAAACATCCTCATATGGGGACAATGGGTTTATTTTACTGTATAACACAATAAGGTCACTGGTGTGTAACTGAACATGGCTATTGCAGAAAGGAAGCTGCAAACAATGCTGCACATCTAAAATCCTTGTGATTTTGTTCATTTTGTAATCCCCATGCTCCGTACTCCAAGCCTGCTATTTATTCTATTATTGCATTCAGCAGTCTTTTTACTCTTAATGGAGAAATGCTCTGAAAATGTCTCTTTTTCTTTTTCGTTCTTCCCAGATCTGTTTCATTTCCTTTTCACCTTCACTTTGCATGAACAATTAAAGTTATAAACTCCCAGTATCCTCAAACCAGTACTTCCAAATCAGCTGCATCCTTGTTATTATTGATAAAATTTGTCACATTTTTACACCAAAATACAAACGTCACTAAACATAAATGACCAAGTTTTATAACCATGACATGACACCTGTCATGAGCATGAAGCAATCTTTATAACTTAATGACTTTTATCATGAACTTTAATTCAGTCGAAACCACAACCCCAGTTAACTTTTATTTTAGTAGACCGAATGGCGCTTCGTAAACACAGTCATAAACATTCAAGTGTCCTTCATGTTCATGACAGGTGTAATGTCATGGTTATGACAGTGTCATGTCAGTCTTATGCACACCTCTTCTCAAATTCTTGACCTGTCATTGACTTTTTATATTCTGTATTTATGTGACGTTGGATTTATATTTAGGTATTGATTTGTTTTTCTAAACCA
Organism: Lutjanus campechanus; assembly: GCA_027495735.1. NCBI lineage: Eukaryota > Metazoa > Chordata > Actinopteri > Lutjaniformes > Lutjanidae > Lutjanus > Lutjanus campechanus. Next base: position 4,749 of record JAJHUR010077053.1, on the reverse strand, counting down.
CACAGAAATCTTAAAATGGAAATGTCATCAAAAACTGCGTTTTCAACAGATATACAGGTACACTGATGGTATTTGAGACGGTATCACAGAGTTATATGTCAACATTGTCCAGTGAAAATCATGCACCTCTTGGTTATATGGATTTTTTCAGATTTACTGACACATTAAGTGGTAGTATTAAGATAGATGAATAATTTAAAGAACAGATCGGATTATCTGAAAAATGCATGGTCAAAAAGCTGTCTTTTTCAGCTGTCTTTGGAGAAACATAGTTTTCATGGACAACAATAAATTCCTTTTTTTTTTGCATGTTCACTAATACTGTCATTACACTACATGGTTGCCTATGAAATAGATATGTAAAGTCATATCTATTTTATTGCTGGCATGCAAACAGATATTAGCATAAGCAATACTACCTTCCACATCCTCCTTCCCTACCACCTCTTCCTCCTCCTCCTCCTCCTCCTCCTCCTCCTCCTCCTCCTCCTCTGCTACCTCCTCCACCTCTTCCTCCTCCTCTGTGCAAAGCAAGCATGTAGAGTTAGCAAGCAAACAATGTGACAGACTCACACAGCATAAATCAGCATTATTTCCATGTGTATTTTTGACAGTGCCTTCAAAAACCACAATGATCTATTAAAGGTACCCTGTGGAGATTTCCAAGGCTGCAGGCTGTGCATTTGTATTTATATTTTTACTTGTACCATTACAGTTTTGCTTATATTCTACCGCCTTCAATTTCATTTTAATCAGGGAATATCTGATGTATGATTCCCTGAATATGAGGGTATTGGAGGATTTATAGCTTTTTTTAAATGACACACTCGCATTTAAATATTCATTTTTTATGAAGTTGCACAGATTGAAAAAAACAGATTTTGCTAAAATGACAGTATACTAATTCAACCAGCTTTTACCCAGTTGCATTCAGCTCTTGCACTACTTGCAAAGTACTTAAAGTGCTGCCTTTTTTGTTCCCAACATTGCTCTCCTCTTTGGGCCTCTGTGGGAAAAAGTGACACTGAGCCTTTAGTCTGAGTCCCTTCGGCCACAGAGGGTAACTCAACCTCTTTCCCCTGCAAAGAGGGTAAGCTAACCTGCATTTAGAGGACGTCTAACAGGCATAAAAATGAAGGTGGGTATTGTGCCTCTGCTGCTATCTTCCCCAAGGTCCTCTACTGAGAACACAAGCTGACCTACATTGCTCTCTATCAGCGACTCTGCTCCGCATGGAGGGAGACAGGTGCCTCTTAGTTTCTGAGCTGCACAGTGGCCCACACGGACAGCCTCACAAAGAGGACATAAATAGTGGTACGACCCTTTATCTCTTTGATGGCGACCCATTGCACCATTTGAATCGAAAGGACAGATCCGCTGGGATGTTCATACAAGGTGAACTATCTCCAGCCACAGACGGGCGGGACTGACTGAGAGGACGAAGGTCAATCCTGCAGCAGAGCTCCAGGACAGCAGCTGCTTCTACAGTGGCACCAACACGCCAAAAATACAGTATGCTGTGTGGTGAAGCCAACGGCTTAGCAGATGAACTGTGTTAAGTGACTAAGACTATTTAAATGCAAGGCTCAAGTGTGTAAAGCAGGTAACAGCGGCAGTGAAAATACAAGCAGCTTCTAAAAGGGTAGTTCTCTAGTTCTGATATTTTTAAACCTTGGCGAATTTTTGCATATCTTGGCTGACTGATGGGTACAAAAAAATTTGGAATTGGTCCAGTAGGCCTTAGCCGACTTTAGTGGACTTACTTTTGATGGGCACATTTGCGCCCAAGAATTACGTTGGACCCATTGCAATCTGTTTTGTGGCCGCTATCTGAGGCGATCTAGTGGACCAATTCCAAAACCTTTTGTACAAAGTAGTCATCCCAAAATACGTAAAAAATAGACCCAGGTTTTAAAATACCCAAATTGCCCTTTAAAGGTGGGTTAAGCAATTCTGGAGAAAGATAGTTGGTTGTTGATTCTCATTCCTGATGCTTTAGGTTGGTGGTTGGTGGTAACATGCCCCAAGCATTAATCAGAATATAATTTTTTTTTTGATATACGCAAATAGAAATATGATAGAAGAAGAAGAGGTGGTTCTGGGGAATGAAACTCAACAATCAACCATCTTTCTGCAGAAATGCTTTAAAGTTGATGCATTTAGAAACAGAGTTTTACATTGCTTTCATAGATATTGTTTGTATTAAAGTACATACCAACAATATCCTCGTCTTCTTCACAGCGTACACACAGAGACACGTAAAGAGCAGACGTCAGCTGTGGCAGTGTACTTCACAAACATGGGCATGAACATAAATGCATTTCTGATATGCATGCATGCAACATGAACACAACATTGATGCATTTTTGTCATGTGAAGCAGCTGCGTAGCATCCAGCCATGAAGTCAGAATTTCTTACTGACAACATGCAGCTGCATGACACTGCAACTGAATATTTAACACTTCAATTACAAACTGTGAAGACTCGTGTTGCCCACATGTGTGAGCTGACAAAGTGACTTACGTGGCCCCCTGAAAGAAGAAGAAAACACAGCAAAAAATATTTTGTTAAGATGGATTCCATGTGCGCTGGCGTCACTTTATCATCACCCTCCTGTCTACAGAAATGATCCATTTACTCACTCATGTGTGGCGTCCTCTGTGTCTGACATGTTTAAGATGCAGCACCTGCACAAGAAAGTCCAATTCAGAGGAGTCAAGTGAGGTGATAATACCAAAAAAGAAGAAGAAGATACAGGAATCAACTCATCTTTTCTCATTAACTTAATCAAGTATTTATTTTCAGAAGTTATACATTTTTCTCGTTTATATATACTTGAATTTTGAAATTTGAGTTTTGAAATTTGTTGACAGTGAGATGATTTGACATTACTTGGATGCTTGAAAATCAAATAGTTGCAATTGAAAATATTGAATTATTAACTATTATTTACTTTCACCTCAATGAGTTTATTCAACAACTTATGAAATGCTAATTATCAGGGGGTTTCTAATTCTCAAAATATCAAGTTTATCTCAAGTAAAGCAAATTATCTCTTCAAAATATTAGCAGTTTGTAAAACTTTTTCAAAAGTTTTTTTGATTTGGGCTCACAGCCCCCCAAAATATTGAAGTAATTTGCCTTGAAATCTTGCATTTTCTCTTCTTTTTTTCCCCATTTTTACAATGTAAAAAACTTTTTGAACTGAGAAAATGTAAAAGCAAATCCACTTTGGTTGTTAGTCAGTGATAATGAAAAGTTGTTGGTTCAAATTAATATCTCAAGCTAATTGAACATGTTTTCTCATGTTTATTTGACAAGAAAAAATTATTTTTCTAATTATTGCAAAATTATCTCAACTTCTCTTTTCAAATTCATTCAACTTTTAAGACAGCCTGCACACATTTTAAGTTGAAACAAATAGTTTATTTTTACAGTGTACTTTCACTGAGGAATATATAACAGAAATAAATAATAATAATAAAACAATCTCCATTTACTCCTTAAGAATATGTAAGAAGAGCACACAGACTTACCCAGAGCGTGAGCTGATGTGCGTTTCACACTTGTCTCAATGGGGAATTGTATACTGTGCCCTTCTCTGAGGGCCATAAGCTTTTAAACCCAGTGGTGGATCACATGGCGGCAGGCTGCCCATGTCTACAATGGGTGGGCACATACCTGCAAACAGATGGCAGATGGCATGAACTAGAATGGGAAAACATGCGTTCTCCATGGACTTGCATTGTCTATTTTTACACAGCAATACCTAAACCTGAACAACATGGGATTACTGCTCTCAAATGGCTTCAGTATCTCAGGTCTGGCAGACATGAAGAAGGTTAGAAATAATCCCTGTAAACCTACACCTGCGTGCGCACAAACACACAAAGGGTCAGCTCGAGCTCCTCTGATTTCTGAGCAAAGACTCACATTATTTATTGTTGCTACTTACTGTTATACCCGCCAGGAGATCATGCAGTCGCTTCCATGTGCGTGCATGCGTGCGCACGAGCGTGCATGATCAATGGACCACAGAGGACCTTCAGCATCCAGTCATGAATGTGACCAAAAAATATTAGGCTGACTGGTCCCATAACAAGATGCACAAGATGCGTGTCCAGTCATCATGCACACACACACACACACACACACACACACACACACACACACACACACACACACACTCACTCACTCACCCATGCACGCACACCTGGAAGCGATTACATCAACCCATCCCACTTTTTTGCCCGGCGGGGTTAATTATGACAAAATTACAAACAAGATTCCAATAGCATAAAATTATGAAGTGATGACATTTTATATCCAAAAAGGTCAAAGGTCAATACCACATTGACCACAAGCACTTTACTTTACGGCATTACATAACAGCAACAAGTTATTCACTAAACTGGAAGTGTTATGCAATCGTATTATTCAGCATTATTCCCATGAATGAAATAAACTCACTCCCTTCACGGGCACCATTACCTGGACCTCGCCTTTAATCTTTAGATATCTGCCCTCAGTCCTCACATGCAATAACGTGTTATCAACAACACCCTTTATGACCACGGCAACTCTTTTGATACTCCCTGTTTTTGCTGTTAATCTTGCATCTGACCCCGTGCAGACGACTGAACAAACTTTTCCTGTGAGCCGCAGCCAAAACATAACTCAGCCCTGGTATTGTAAACGAGCTGGTTGTTGCTGTTTTGGCGTCTTCTTCAAGTCTCAAGTCAATCGAG
>JAJHUR010077050.1:0-12145 GCA_027495735.1 Lutjanus campechanus | reverse complement strand
GCATCCAATCCCATAAGCATTGCTTCTGTCTTGTTTTGATGTATATGCCACATAATGTGTAATGTTCTCCTTAGGCTATCAATAGTTTGTCTCTGGTGGATGAATCCAGTCTGGTCCAGGTGAATAAGAGATAGTAGAATTTTTTCTATTCTTCTAGCCAATATTGAGGTATAAATTTTGTAGTCCACATTTAACACAGAGATTGGTCTATATTGTTTACAGTCTAATTTGTCTTTTCCATCTTTTGGTATTGTTGAAATTACGGCTTCCCGCCATGAGGGGGGGATCTCTCCCTTTTTGAGTGCCCAATTACAAGTCTGGCGCAATCTTGGAATTATCTGTTCGCTAAAAGTTTTATACCATTCGGCCGTAAAGCCATCCGAGCCTGGACTTTTTCGTGGCTTAAGTCTCGTTATTGCCGCCTTAACTTCTCTATCAGTGATCTCAGTAATCAGTGCTTTATTTTGTTCCTCTGTGACAAGAGGTAAATTCAGATGTTTAAGAAAATTATCTATTTCATTTTCATTGTCTAGTATTGGTTGTGAGTATAATTCTTTATAGTATTCCTCAAAACTACTTTGGATCTCTTCTAATTTATACTGTATTTTCTTTGTTTTAGGACATCTTATTTTATTTATAGTATTGTCCGCCTGCTGTTTCCTTAATTTATATGCCAATAGTTTCATGGCCTTACTTCCCGCCTCGTAGTAGCCCTGTTTCAGAAACATCAATTTCTTTTTAGTTTCGTCAGAATATATCTCATCTATCTCATTTTGTAGTTTCTTAATTGTTACTGCCTTATCCGTTTCTGCTCTACTCTTATGGTTTTTTTGTAATTCCTTAAGTTTGCTGTGTAAATTTTGAAGTCTCTCTTGTTTGAGTTTCTTTAGTGATGAGGAACGGGAAATTATTTTCCCCCTTAAGACTGCTTTATATGCATCCCACACAATAGGTGGGGGCACCTCTCCATTATCGTTTTCTTTAAAATAAGTTTCTATTTCCATTTTCATTTCTTCTTTTACCTGGGGGTTATTTAATATGTTTGAATTTAGTTTCCAAAGTGTAGATTTTGGATTATTACTGATGTTAATTGTCATTTCTATTGGTGAATGATCTGACATGTCAATAGTTCCAATTTCACATGACTGAATTCTGAACCTGTCTATCTTAAATATGAAAAAATAATCAATCCTTGAGTAGGTGGAGTGTGGTGAAGAAAAATGGGTGTAATCTCGGCTAGTTGGGTGGAGATCCCGCCAGACGTCAACAATACCAATTTCTTTCATAATAGAATTTACTTTGTTAATTATGGAGTTACTGTGTCCTGGGTTATAATTGGATGAATCCAACCTGGACAACCTTATGTTCATATCTCCTCCACATATAAGCACACCTTTAGATTCAGTAGACATCATATCAAACATTCTTTTGTAAAAGGACCACTCACTTCCTGGAGGAGCATATATGTTAAAGAATGTAACCATCATGCCTTCAATCCTTCCTATGACCATCACATAGCGACCTTCTTTATCTTTAAACTCTGAAATATGTTCATACTGGACTTGATTTGAGATTAGAATGGCGACTCCTCTTCTATGGCCTGATTTATAAGAGGAGTAAAATAAATGTTTAAATCCTCTTTTTTTCAGCTTTAAATGTTCTATTTCTGTTAAATGTGTTTCTTGCAGGAAGGCCACCTGGGCCCCATCCCTCCTCACCCTTGATAATATTTTGCTTCTTTTAATTGGATTAAGTACTCCATTCACATTAAAGGATATCACTTTTATGTTGTGAGAATTATTTGCCATTACTATTATGATAAGACATTTCACAATCTTTACATGAGGTTAGTGTGACATCTCTCTTGCTGCACAGAACAGCAGCGAACACACATCGAACAAAGAAACTAACTGCAGGATTTAAAACTTTGATTGGAACCCAAAAATGTTCATTAGGACTTCCAAAAGTGGGGTTTAAGAAAAAACCCTGTGAGAGATGTTTCAAAACAGCCTTTATGGGGGAAATCCTCCTTTGTAAGTGAGGGCCCTCATTTACTGTGGCTTCAAAACAAACCTTACCCATACTGACACAAGTTCAGCCCCCCGACTTGTTGATTCTCATCTACTGTGGCCTTTCTTAACTAAAAAAAAACAAAAACAAAATATTGCACAGAGATAGAGAATGAGAAAAAAAAGAAAAAAAAAGGGTTTGCTAGGTTGAATCAGCCTTATTCATAATATTTATATTTTACGTAAGAGTAATTACTTAAGAGACCTTACTGTATGTAGAAAAAAGTTCTAGCATGTCTAAGTATAAAACATGACGTTTACCAGTATGTAATGTACGCATTTAAGTAGTATACATGTTCATTGCTACTCAGCCGTATCCTGGTCTTTCTGTGACGGGTCCCAGCTGAATTTCTGGAGCTTGTCTCTGAATGTTGGCCCTCGTTGTTTGCGGTCCCGTGTTTGTCTCCGTCTCCCGCTAACAGTCCATGTCAGCCTCTGGATCTGCTCCAACAGTGTCTCAGGTGATTTAAGCACGGTGACCGGTAGCCCCTTCTCAGCCATCTCCTTCGTTGCCTCTTCAGCGGTGTTATAGGTGCGGGTCCCGTCCGGATAAAAGACTCGTAGTCTGGCCGGGAAGGGGGTCTGGAATCGTATCCCCTTTTCCTTCAAAATCTTCTTTGCCTCTGCGTACTCTTGTCTTTTCTTAAGTATACTCGGTGCATAGTCATTGTCTAGATTAATTTGCTTGTTCTTCCAAGTAAAGCCCTTCTTCTGCCACGCTACTCGGATAATCTCCTCTTTGGTTCTGTAGCTCAGGAACTTTACAATAATGGACCTCGGGGGAGCTCCTTCTCGCGGTGCTGGTCCAAGTGCGCGGTGCGCCCTTTCGATCTGGAGATCCATATCAGCTGGTAGGGCTAAGTTATGTTTCAGCAGTTCTTCAACAAAGCTTATCATTGACGGAGAATCGTTCTCAGACCCCTCGGGTACGGAGTAAATCCTGACGTTGTTTCGTCTGGACCTTCCCTCTTGGTCCGTTTGTTTTGCTTCCAGGTGAGTTTGGAGTTTTATTAGCTCCTCCATCACTTCTTCCATTGATTGTAACCTCTCCTCGGTGTTTAAAATCCGTTCCTCCGCCTCGTCGAGTCTCAGTTTAGTTTTGCTGATCTCTTCTTTGATTTCTCCCAGTTGTTGCTTGTTGTCTTGTCTGAAACTTTTTATCTCAGCGAGTATGGTGTTCAGACTGACCACCATGTCGGCGTCCGCGACTTCTTCTTCATTAGCATTAGCTGGCGAGCTGCAGCTAGCTGGGGAGGGCTCCCGGCTTAAGTTATCGTGTGAATCAACATTCTGTGCATTTTTCTTGGTTTTAACTTTACTCAGCCTGTCTCTCGTCATGATTACGCCCTTATCCATAGTTTAAGTTCAACTTTAAAGCGAGTTAGATACGTCTCTAGGGCTATTTAATCCAAGTTGTCGGGGGTGAGTTTGTTTTAAGCTGCCATCTTTGCGGCTGCGCAGTCGGAAGCCTCAATAATATCATTTTTAAAGGAGAAATATGTAATATAGTTACTGTAATTAACCAAATGACCATGATACTGTATGCATCAGAGATCAAGGAAACATGTTATTTAAAAATATACTCGCTTCTCTGATATCAATGCCACATTATTCTAAAATTAATCCTACGATCCTTCCCCTTCCCAAAAGCATTATAACTTAAGAAGCTCTTAAAAATCATCATAAACCTGCAGGAGAAACTAAAAAGGCCGTGCTTCAGTTTTCTTTCTTCAAGTTTTTATTGTTTTTGTTCATTTTTAAGTGTTTTATCATGGCCACTTAAGTTAAGTGCTCTCTGCTCTCATACTCTCTGTTAAGTGAGGTTTGATATAAAATAAGTGATTATGTCTAAATCAGAAAAATGAAAATAACACTAAACTATTACATTCAAAAAGTAGGAACAAGCAATTGATTTGCATAGCTGATGAGCCAGTTTCTCTTGTCACTGTCCTCCTCTACCACATTATCGACCTGATATTTCCATATCTTCTATGTTCATATTATTTATGGTGCATAGTAGAGATTGATAACATGAAACTCTGACATGAAACTGTCACTGTTTGGTATTAGGTTGGATTTGTCTTGCAGAGTAACGCCTGCCTTGAACAGCAGCTAAACACATCTAAGTTTACTGTGTTTAAAAAATCAGATATCAGGAGAAATACAGGAGAAATGTTATCCAGGGAGGAAACAGGGAGAGGGCAACTGGGAGGGGTGGTAAGTTGAGGTACGACATAACACACAAAACGATAATTTAAAAGTGTACAAGAAAGGCATGGTGTGTTTGTTCAGAGTCACTGCTGCTGTATCAAAAGAGCGTGGTTTACACTCACGCTCGAACAGAGCTGGCCTCGTACCCAGCAGGCTCCTGAGGTGACCACTTTGAACTCTCAGTGGCAGGCAGCCACAACACAATAAAAGACAGAGAGGACAAACAACTGGAAGTATAAAAGCTTTACAACTCACTGTATCACAAGCAACAGAAAAATCAACTGTTGGTACATTCTGGTCTCCAGTAATAATCCAAGTTTTCTGGGCTATAAATAAAAACTATAAACATAAAACATTTAAAGTCAAGGTGAGGCGAAAAATACTTTTTGAAACCATTTAGAGCCAGTCACATTGTGCACCTATTAAATATATGCCAATAACATATAAATAAATAAATAAATAAATAAAAAATACTCTTATTACGACATCCTCCTATCAGTCAGTCTTCAACTCTTAGTGGCACAGAGCTAAGGCTGAGACTCATTAGTTAGCTAGCTAGCAATAGTATGTCAGCGTGTCCTCCAAGATGTTTCCCCAAAATATTGTCATTACAGGCCTGCTGGCTAGAATTTATTCCATAGGCCGTGGTTGGCACTTGCTTTATTCACTGGAGAAAGTCGTATTTGTGACAGCAGATTATATACAAGGCATTTTACAGTGAACTGCTACAATGACTAGCGTTCGCTACACGGGGCAGATGATGGGCCGGGGAGGGGGAGGGAGAACTTGATTAATGTTACTGTTAAAAAGCACAGTTTCATAACTTCATAACTTCATGGCTCAGATTCAATTCAGAGTTAGAGTTTCAGCTAACTTAGCTGCTGTTAGAAGGCAACGGAGCAGGCTCAGCAGTCTCCCAGTTAACACAGTCGGAGGGCGTCTGAACACAGCCTCTGAGACCAATATAGACAATACAGTATTACAGTATCAAATTGATTTACCTAATAAAAAGATCACTTTGTTAAAGAAGCTCATCGTTAACTGTCATTAGCTTGGTTCGCCATGCCACTAAGCTGACTCAGTCATGTGATCACAAAAGCCAAACCCAGCAAGAAAAACACATTTGTACTGTGTTTCCTGTCGTCAAAACTCTGTCCCAGACTTGCCCAGTTTACCGGGACCAGGAAGATTCAGCTAGGTTAAAGGGCCACTATGACGGATTTAGTGGTATCTAGTGGTGAAATAGGAGATTGCAACCACCTCGCCTGCCACGTTCGTAGAGAAACCGTGGTGGCAGTGAAACCCGCACAAAAGGAAGATGGCGGTGTCAAAAGCCATTGTTTGTTTTTTCCATTCTGGGCTACTGTAGAAAAATGGTGGTGCAACATGGTGATCTCTGTGCAAGAGGATGTTGATAAGAATGACTCATTCTAAGATAACAAAAACACAAAGTTCTTATTTTCAGGTGATTACACACTAATGAAAACATTTATGAATATTTTATTTCATTTCTGCCAATAGATCCTCTTAAATGTTACACACTTAACCTTTAATGGACTGCTGTAGCTGCATGTCAGGGAGAGGTGTAGCGTTAATGCTCATTCAGAGCTATTGACTACTGTGAAGTCCCTCTCTAGTTGCCTGTTTTCACAAGAAACACAGAAATATGTTTGAGTAAATAGCATTCTGCTTTCCATTTCATGTAAAATCATTTAGTCTGGACTTTGCTTTGAATATTTCAGCCACTCTGATCATTTCCTCTGACCTGCAGTGAATAATGATCGTTTAATAAGTAATAATTGGTTTGGTAAAACTCAACCCACAGAGTGCTGAATGTCAGGGTTCAGAGGTTGGAAACTTTATTCACACCTACTGTTGCTGCTTAATGTCAAATATGTTTGTCAGGAAGTAAATGAGATTGGATCCTTTCTTCATTTCACAAGGTCTTTAAATCACCAAGCTCAATTTAACTACATCAAGTAAAAGTGTTGACATTATTGCAAATAGATCCTGACGTACTACACAAATTTCTCAGACATCCCGACACAAATACAAGTTAAGGATGCCACATGCCTCTTCCAATGTGTTGATATTTGCCCACAAATCTTTTGGACAGGAATTTAAAAAAATAACTGCATCAAAGCAGGAGGCTGGCTTTGCTAGGCACAGGCCCCAGTGTTTGCTGTGGACTCGCACACTCAGCTCAGTGCTTAACTCTGAGTAGCACAAACAATTAAATGCTCTAGGCTCAAACAAACAATTTTATCAAGGCAGTGTGCAGGGAGGAGTGTAATTTCATGTAGCACGTCTATCCTGGGCAAGTCGCTTTTAAAGGGACCGTTTTCCTAAAGTGCACTACTCAGTGTTTAACAAGGGTGACTCCTCACTGCCTGATTTAAACTCTGCATCTCCCGCAGGCCGAGATAAAAGAGCTGACTGTCTGGAGTTCTTGGAGATGTCTGGAGCATCCTTGTCACCTTTGATGGGGCTGGCAAGGTGGTATTTCCCGTTTGACTTACTAAAATCTTTACTCTTGCAGCTGCTATTTTCTAAAGGTTTGATTATATGTTGTGTCACTCTGTGAATGCACGCAGTTAGAGGCGCTATACAAACACACTCGAGACAGAATACATGATTTCTGATACAAAAGCCACATTCAAACTGAGTAGAAGGAGTAAAATAGCAGCACAACCCTCAACTATTCACACTGCCTCTCCAAAGACGTCAATGCAGCAATGATTTGTAGCATGTGTGTATTCCACCTAAATCATTTGAGAGATTAAAATATTTCGCTGCTAATAACAGACACATTTAATAACCCCAAGAGCTCCATGGAAACATAGAAAGTACTCAGTGAATAAATGCTTTGGCAAATAGCAAATTTTCCACCAGAAACTCAAACACCACACAAAAACGTCTGGCTCTCAGCCACCTCCCTAAATATCATTCAGAGGCAGATTCTTCCACGCCTGATCTCAGCCCTCCTGAGTGCCAGCATTTACATTTGTTATTTCCCAGTTTAGCCTCATTTGTATTTGCTCATTTATCATGCCTGTTTTGTTGGAAATGCATCCAAGGTCTGGAAGTCTAGTCATCGGAGAGATGGGGTCGGAATATGAGGATATTGTGCCATTTTGAAATTATCTAATTTGCGAGTCTTGGCATAAGCGAAATGCTATGAGGGCTAAACCTCAGCAGCATCAGCAGATAAAGACGAAGGGCAGTGTTTTGTTTGAGAGCCTCAAGACATGGCTGCCGGGCAATAAACGGAGGCAGATGTTGCTTCCCGAGGTGTAAAGGAACTGACTGTGTGGCCTCGTCTCAGATGAGATCCTTGATAGACAGGCGCCTCAGAGGGCTGCCTTATTACTGGTTTCACTTTCAAGGAGAATAAGACAACACCATAAAAAGGATGCTTCAAACTGGCTTTTTCCTCCTTTGTGTGTCAAAGACTACAGGCAATTTCCCTGAAGTAACAATCAGAAGATCTCTCTTGCTTTGATTGTCCACAATCTTCTACCTATCTTGAACCAAGATGTCCAAAAGTGTACAATAACCGTGCCATAAACTACAAAGGGCTCTGCTCCTGTCTTTGGTTTCTGAGATGAGTTGCTTCTGACTGCATCCTGCTGGATTGTCATGCCCAGTCTTTTCTGTGTGGGGTGTGTGTGTGCGATTAGGCGACTGAGATCTGCCTCATTGACATTCATGTATGCATTTGATGTCAAACAGTCTAAATATTTAAGACACTAGAGGGCAAAGGGAAGAAATGTGGGAGCAGTCACAAGATGCTCGATTGCTGATTGATTGTCCTCACTGATCCTCACTGTCGTGTAGGTGCGGCATTTACTGGCGCACACGTGTCCGTCGGAGTGATTAGCTATGTATACATGCTCATGAGGAGATGGTTGGTGTGCGAGTATGGCTGCATTTTTATGTGTGTGACAGAGAGAGACAGAAAGATCTCATAAATATGTATATCTGTGAATGTGTGCGTGTGCGCGCTCACGTCACTGTGTGTGTACACATCCACGTCACTCTGTGTGCTCCCATCACAGCGCGCTGCTGTCTGCGTCTTTGTGTCTTCACTCACGTCCAGACGATGAAATTCAAATAAAAAAATATCAAGGCGAGGATAACAGTTGGATGCTATTTGGATGACAGGAAAATATTGGCCTGGCAGTGATATGCCTTTTATGCCATCACTTTGATGGTCAACAAAAATCCCTCTCTTTCTTGTTCTCACTTCCTCACAGACAAAAATCCCACACTGTTTTTCACAAGCCCTCTTGCCAAAACCCAACTCTATCCAACAAAAGCAGGCGTCACAAATGCAATCTCAAATCAACTGTGTATATTGGTATCCTTTCTTAAAATAAACCAGTGAGCCCCATACTTCACAGTTACCAGGGGGTATGTGGAAATCTTATTAACTCAACTAAACTCAACCAGAAAAAATAGAAATTAAAATTTGCTTTAAAGAACATGTTCACACATTTGTGTTCAGGAGGAAAATAAACAGCTAAATAGGATTACAAATCAATGTCATGTGTTGTGAGAAAAATAGTTGGCGAGTACGCAGAAAAGTTGAGATGACTGAGATGATGATTTTTCATCGTCGAATTCTGAATAAACTATTAAAATATTTGTTAAAAGTAAACTATCCAGCTTCCTCCAACAAACAACATATTCTAACAGTGTTCATTATTAGTTATTAGAGTTGGGACCAATTTGATCAAGTATCTGTATCAGATGATCATACTGACATAATTCACTCATCAGATATTGGACTGACATCACAGATGTACGCACTGATCCAGATCCCATCGTCTGATGTTTTTATGATTTATAAATATGTAATAATGCAATTTCAGGCCCATACCCAACATGTTGTAGCAGTAGTATATATTTTCAATCTCTGAGAATTCCCTGAGCCAGATGTACAGGTGGAGTTTGCACTGGACCTTGAACCCACCGTAACACAACATGGGACGGTAACTGCAACTCAGTAAGACATCAGCAGTTAGCTAAAGCCAAGATCACACTACAGGATTTGAGCCCTGTTTTTACACCTCGCCAACATGAGTTGGAGGCGGCTGACAAATCCCCCAGATGAGAGGCAAATTGGTGTGCGCTCCTGCAGCGGCGACCGCTACGTGTGAACTGTTAAAAGACGCCATCCAAAACTCAGAGAGCGTTCGCTGTTGACTCGCAGACACCCATAAGATATCAGTCAGGTTTAATTACTGGTCCTGTCGGGGAACGGCTCAGGGAGCCATGCGACAACTACAGTCAATGAGAGCAGACATGGGCTGGGAGAGGAGAGGAGTCAAGAGGGAGAGAAAGAAAAGGCGAGATGGAAGAGCAGGAAAAAAAAGTAGTTATAAAGTAATAGTAGTAGTTATAAAGCTCTAAAGTAGTTCATAGCTCCACTTCCAGTAGCGCAGCACCGTGGACACAGGTCTGGCCAAGTGAGACTACAACAGTAACACTCTGCACATTGATGCTTCAGTATTAATGATCTAATGTTTTCATTAGAAAATGTAGTTTGGAGAGCAGACAGACTCGTAGGGAGAGGGAAGGATCTTGTAATGTGTGACCCCCTGTGGCTGATCAGTCATGTAAACCCCTTTCACACATGCACTGTATCTCTGCAATTATCTAGAAACTACTCAGAGGAGGTGTATGTGTGAACACAAGTGTCCACACTTTTTGGTCTGGATATAACCCTGCCAGCTCCTTAGTCCTTAGTCCAGGTGAGCAGGCAGTGATGGGTTTTTTTCCAGGATGGCATAGAAAGCATGGTGGAACATGCCTTCTCCATCTTGGAAAAAAGTATTGCTGTCGAGCTGGCACACTGTCAGCTGTGTACTTTTGAGACTTGGTATGTACTGATATAAACACAATCATCATCACAGAGTAGTCCTCCTCCTCCTGATGCTCGGAGAACGATGTCCACATCTAATTCTCAGGGGATAGTTTTTAGATTGCACATGTGAAAACTTTACAACAACTTTAAGATTTCCATTTACAAGCCAGAAAGTTGTGTAGTGTGAGCCGCACAGTGATCTGACAACTTTGAAATTCATGTAGTGTGACCGCGACATAATTCAACTTGACCTCAGTTTGGAGATATTTTCCTCTCAAAGTAAAATAACACTGAAAACGGAAAAAACACAGAAAATCAAGACATAAAGTTTTAGTGTGGTAGGGTATGGGTATCAGCAGATTATCCGCTATCAGAATTATGTCACAACATAAAAAAGTGGATTGTGCATCTCTCTTGGTTATTGGTGTTAAATAACATCCAGTTTATAATCCACTCAATGAGGAACTACTGATCTAAACCAAGCTTTCTGTTTGCACATTGTTATCTAGCTTTCTAACTAAATGATACTGTATTTGCTGGTTATCTGGGGCTAAAAATACAGTGCACAATTGCACAGATGCAGAGACACATACAAGCTCACACTGTCGAGGAGAAGGACAAGAGGAAGAAAGTGCAGGAATAGTATGAGGTAAATGGAGGTCACGCGGCAAGCTGGCCAAAGAAAAGGTGAAAGAATAGAGAGAAAAACCTGAAGACGGCACGACTGAAAAGAAAGGCTCTAATGGCTGTAAAAAAAAAAAAAAAATCCCATGTCCCTCTTTTCATTTTCTTTCTTCCTCTTGTGTTCCCAAAATGGCACTGCTGGACCATAAAATGTTGCAGCGCTCACCTCTCACCCTGCCTTGTGTGTGACACAGATCAGGTTGCGACACCGATAGTAGCCCTCAACGTTTGTTGTGGAGTTCCGGTTATCAACTCCTGCTGTCGTCAGCCGTCGATCCCACACGCTCACCGGAGGCACACAAAAGGAGGCAGGGAGAAAATGGCATTTGAAATTCTGAGAAAATAGAGTGGCACAAAGAGACTGTTGATGAAAAGCATTGCGGAATTTAAGACGGATTGAAAAAGGTTGAACTATTTCATTTCAAAGACATTTTTTTGTTCTCTGCCTTTGATGCAAGTGAAAAGAGCTTGACTTGATGATAGAAAGCAGAATTGATTCGTAAGGTCCCTTTTTCATGAAACATCCTACTGCTGCAAATAATACTGCAACAAAACTAACCTTCTATAAAAACACAGTCGATTGGACGTTTGCCTCCTGGCCTATTTCTTTCTCCTTCATCTTTAAGTAGTAATCCATGTCATGTAAAAAGAAGTACTTTTGCTTTCTTTGTGCTGATTGATCTGTGTCCTTGAAGAGATTCGCTTTCACCCAGTTGATGAAAGTTCATGAAAGCCTTTTGTACTTGCTGTTGTAAAACACATAACTTCCTTTGTGCCAGAGGGTTTTATTTACATGTCTGGTTTGTCTGAAGGAAAGAAAAGAGCATCAGTGCCTGATTTGACTAAATTCTGTCAGCAGAGGGTTTGCAGTGGGTAAAAGGTGATGAGGGCTGACTTCTTGATCGTGGGAGAAGGCAAGGGTGAACTGTCCCTTTAATGTGGACATCATTATTGCCCCTAACCTTATCTACAGAGATGTCTTGATGCCCAACAAGTCCTCCAGATTAAATGACAAAATGCAGGCTGCCACACAGGTGAACTCTGGGAAGATTATTATTATTATATTATTATATATTATTTAGGGCTGTCAAAATTAACGCGTTAACGCGGATTAATCCATCATCATGATTAATCTGATTAAAAATTTTAACGCAATTAACGCATCTGCAGCGCAGAATGACTCAAAGTCCCTGAAACGTCTCTGGCAACGCATTTCGGGCAGTTTGTCCAAGTAGACTTACCGTCGCGCATGCCGCCGCACATGCACAAATGGGTAGTTGATCCGGCAGTGGCATATATATATATATATTCA